>BSBN01000717.1:3000000-3266169 GCA_027924645.1 Cunninghamia lanceolata | reverse complement strand
GGGGCTTATATCACTAAGTGATATAGCATGCTAAAGCACATAAATTAAATTCTTAAAGTAAATTGCATAAATTGAAATTACTAAAATATCAAGGATACATTAAAGGACATGTAAGAGCATTACATTTTCCATGTTTATGTCTCTATTCTATATCTCAATGCATGACCATCAAAAACCTATATACAAGGAACTAGTCAATGTCCAATACAAAATATTCAAAAATTATAGCTAGAAATTTAGACTATAAACAATAGATAGATAATAATTTAACCATTATAGAAGTCAAGCTAGGAAAAACACATACAACTAGGAAAACAATTGGGCCAAGCTAGGCCAAGAAAATAATTTGAAATTAAATTATGCTAGCTTAAGGACCAAACATGGTGTAAGAATTGAGATAACAAACATGGTTCAAGGACCATTATTGTTAAAATGTGGTTCAAGGACCAAAAGTGACAACTATGGTTTACAGAACAAGCAAATAGGATAATAGGAGGGTTAGCAAGGTGAAATCAATATACTAGTATAGAATGGGGAATTGAATAAAAAATAGGGAATGTATGGCCCCCAAAATTTTATAGAAATAAGAGACAAACAATATTAGGAGAAAAAGAGAGATAGAAGGAAGAAAGAGGATATAAATAAAGAAAGGGTGTAAGAGGTGAGGTTGCACCCAAAGAAGATGATTAGTAGATGCCCCCAAAAAGGAAGAGAGGCATACACTAAGAGATAAGTGAAGAAAGTATAATAATAACAATGTGAATGGTGGAGGTGTGATGAGATAAGAGGATAAAGGAAGCATGATACATATATCCTTGATAGGAAAGAGGAACAGGCTCAAAAGATAGACTAAAGAATATGTCAAATAAGAGGCAAGTACAAAAATAACAACATCCTACAGAAGCAGACAAAGAGATAATTTGTATGGAAGAAGAATCATCAAAAAATGAGTTATAGTTTATAAGATATCACAATTTTTATGAAAGAGGTCAAGAGGAAAACAAAAAAATTAGTAGAAATTTGAAAATTCAAATTTATATAACTTATAAATAGTCCGTTGATTTTTTAAATTTACTATTTCATTTTCACTACAAGTAATTTTGAAAATGAGAGAAAAAAGGAGAATATTAGAGTAAAAATTCATTTGCAACGACCATTTGTGGACCTACAACTAGATAGAATTTGAGATAAGGTGGCATTGGGTCAATGTGTAAGAGAGGTAGGTCCTATTTCCCTTCCTAATCAAAATTTAAGAGTTTTAGATGATTTTGAGCTCAATTATGGTCATGTCTAATAGATTACAATAACATCCAAGGGTTTGTTGATCCATCTAGGCTTGACTTGATAATTACAATTGTGTTTGCAAAATTGCGCTCCTATCCAAAGGGACCTAAGGCCAAGATTGATGAGAAATTTAGGATGTTGCAAAAGAGATGATAACTTTTTTTTGTGTCTATATTTTATTTTAAGAGATATTAAAGCTTGTGGTTTTGTGTTTGTAGAGAGTGACCACATAATATGGTTCTGAGATCACTCTAGAGGTTTGACCTCACACACATAGAGAGACCTACTTTGAATAGTGAGATTGTTATATGTATGGAAACTATCAAATATGACCAATAGTGTGAGGATACTAATTCCATTGATGGAGAGGTGGGATCTAGATGTATTAGTGTTTAGATTTCCCATTGGAGATATGATTGTCACACTAGAGAATGTGTGGTAGATTATTAGATTACCTATGAGAGGAGTATAGGTAGAGGCATGTAGTAGGTTGAGCAATAAGGACATAGAACATGGGTATTAGTATTGTCTAGGTAGTCAGATGTAGAGTCAGATAAGGACATCTCACTAGGGTAGCTAGTGCATGTGGGGCTAAATTGGGTATGCAAGATGATGATTGTTTTAATAGATGTAGTGGTTATAAAATATGGGGAAGGTAGTCCCATGTATGCAAGACTCATTCATTACATTAAGGAGGAGGGGTAGAGGAACATCTTCTCCTAGGGGAGGTACATATTAGCAAACCTATATCATGAATTTAAATGAAGAGAGGGTCACAACCTATTAACATGTACACTGCAACAAGTATGGACCTTTGAGCATATTAGGGTGTGTTGGGGACTTTGGATATTCAGTATTCTTGGTAACTCTTAAGAAGCTTATTATCTCCAAGTATTTGTCAAGTTCATAGGTATGACTTCTATAATCAAAATTTCTAAATGAACAAACCTAATGACAATAGAAGGCCCTCTCTCCTACACTTTGAGCTCTACAAGGATCAAGAGGGTGTTCCTACAAGATATTATGAATGCACACAATCATGATAAGGAACAATTCACTAACATTAACCAATTTTCTATCAATAAAGATTAAGAAATATAATCAAAAGATTTTAGAGAATTTAAAGGATTTTGATCAATTATTTTGAAAACACTAATGAACCAAACCTATATGAACACAAATATAATCCCAACTTATTTATCACCAACTCACAATGTGTTAGTAGATGGTAGAATTTGAAATTATCTTAAAGTATGTAGAAAAGATGCACTTTTTTTCTTTTTTAAAGTGATCTTTTTTTTTTTTTTTCATTTTTTCACTTTTTTTATTTTTTTTCCTTGCCCTCACCCTGTCATCACCCTGGTGTCATCCCTAGTGTGTGGATGTGTGGATGCCAGTTGAGGGAGTGTTGGGCTGGCTCTAGCATTTAATGCACAATTTTAATAATCGATGGAAAATCATGTAGAATGAGAGATAAACAAACAAGGAGAAACTAGTAGAACTTATAGAGAAGCCCTAAGTTTTGATGATGTTGAGATTCCACCAGAAAATGTGAGCTTCTCAGTCAGGGATGCATTTAGATCCGACCATGGAATCACCGAAGAAGGGAGTGCGAGAAGCAAGATTGGAGAAAAGAAACAAGGTGAGTCCTCCTCTCTGTTGAGGAAAGTATCCTTGTGCCCCAATGAAGACATGCTAAAGGCTTTAAGAAATGAAGAAAATAGACTAAAAAATATAGTTGTGTTTTTTACTTGTATTAATATTGACAAAATACCTTTGAGGAAGTTCTTTGATAACTGGTTAATAGCAGTGTGGGGGAAAAACTTGGGATTCACTTCTCATTTTGTAGAATGATACAAAGTGGCATATTTGTTATTTTTCTCAAAAATTATAGCATGCAGAAATAAGTAGTAGAATTTTTTTTTTGGAATATTGGGCCTTCTCTGTTTAAAGCTTTTCCTTGGGCCCCAAAAACCTCACATAAGGAAATACAATTTTGTTCTATTCCTAGATGGGTTTTAATCAAGAATGTTCCTGTGTAGTTTTAGGGTTATCTACCTCAATTAATTAAATCTTTTGGGAAAATTATTAAGGTAGATGAAACTTGGGCAACCTTGCCACATCTAGATGCAATAATGCTTGTGGTATTTAACACTAGAGTGTAGATGCCTGAAATTATTGAGATAACTTGGGATAATAAAACTGCTCAATGTGAAATTGTAGGGCTTGGGGGATTAAATTCTTGTTTTTTATGCAAAATGGATGGGCACCAGAGAAGGGACTGACCAATTTTAAATAGAAATAATAAAAAGGATGATTTAATATTTGAAGCTAAGGAAAAGGGTGGTAATGATCTTTCCAGGAAACGTGCTTCTTGTGGGTTGGGGATTGACTCTAGGGTTGACTCCCATATGCATGACAAGACTGAATCTACTCCCGCTTTGGGAGAAAAACTTACCAAAAGAGGAAATGACCCTATGGTAGTAAATGAAGGTAGTGTAATTATTAGAAACAATCCAAAGCAAAGTGACTTGTCCTTTGAGGCAATGGTGAATAGACCTCTAGATGACTATGACTCAAATAGTACTCAGGATGGAAACCAAAGCCTCTTTTTAGTTGATGACGATGTAGGTGAGGACATGACAGATGACAACCCATGCTATGAATCCCAAATTGATGAAACACAAACACAAACTGACAATAATAAAAAAGAAAAGGATGGAGAGGGTGGCTTGCCCCTAGGTAATAATGATCATCAAACAATGTCTTCTGCTGTCAACATGCAAGGCCCTATCTCTATTGATGGTTTTATTACTATTGAATAGAGGAAAAATGCCCAGGAATTGGCACTAGACAAGATTAGGGAGATAACAGATCTAAGAAAGAAGCTACATTCATTGAAGGAAGAATTCTTAAAAAAAGAGCAACAAATCCCCAAGGTGTGGCTTTGGATGTCCACAAGTTGAGTACCATGAAGGTAAAATCTACCCTAGAAGTAGGGAAGCATAAACTAATAATTGACAAAGAGGGGGGAAAAGATATTGAGGAGATAGACAAAACAAATGAAGGAAAAAAGAGAAAGAACATGAGCAGGACAAATAGTACTAATAAACCTGGTAAAAGAGGCAAGGATGATCAGATCCCTAAGTGATTTGATAGATTTTACAATGGAGACAAACCCAACTCCACCTAAGTTCAGCAATTAATGAAAGAAATCCATTGTTTCAGTTGGAATGTTAGGGGATTGGAATCCCCAAATAGGAAATATGTAGTGAGGGATTTCTGTCACAAGAATAGGGACATGGACATATTGTTTATTCAAGGGGTTAAGGCAGTAGGTTTTTTGATGGAGAATATTTTGAGGTTTATTTGGAGGGATGCTATTGCCTTTACTACTAAGCATGATAAGGGGAAGGGTGGCAATGCCATCCTTCTAAGCAAGAAATGGGAAAATCATCTCAAGGAGACATGGCATTCCCCTGTAACAAATGTATTTGGATTACATTGGATGTTGGGGGTTTTGATATTGGGCCCTGCTTAGTATATGCCCAAATAAGTATTATAATAGGGATGAGTTATGGAACTGGATGGCTAATGAACTTCCAAAGGTGCCTTGGGTTATAGGTGGAGACTTTAACATGATTGAGCAGAAAGAGGACAAGCATGGAGGTAACCCAATGGAGTGGAGAGGGCATGAGAGTTTTTTCCAGGAAATATTGAAAAAGACACTGAAACTGATGGATCCTTTGGAAGGGGGAAGAAGAATAGTAAAGGAATATGGTATTCATGGTGTAATAGCCAGAAAGCTAATAGAAGAATTTACATCATGTTAGATAGGCTCTATGTGGAGAAAGAGACATTTATTTTCCAGAATATAAAGGGAATGAATAAGGTGCAAGTTATTCCAAATGCACTCTCTGATCACCACCCCATAAAATTAGTGATAATAGTGAAAAAACAAGAAGGTTCAAAATTCAAAATGATGGTGGTTATAAACTTAATTTTGAGTTTCTAAGGGATGAAGATTGTATAAACAATATTAGGTCTGTAAGAAGTATCTGCAAGTTTCTTTATAAGGATAAAGGAGATTCTCTTTACTGGAGTATGTTGATGGCCTTATGCAAATATGTCTTTCAGATAGTGGGGAAGAAATATTCCTTAGATAGAAAGAGAGAAGAGCTACTACTTTAGGAGGAATTCCTTAAAGTTGAAGAAGAGATTCAAGGTAAACCGAAGGATGAAGATCTTATTGAAAGAATGGGGGAGGTAAAGCACAGATTGAGGAAAATTTAGGTTAAAAAAGCCCAAGGTGCTAAAATCAGAGCAAAGTTACACTAGCTGGAGGATGGGGATAAAGACACAAAATACTTTTTTAATCTCCTAAAATATAAAAACATAAAAGAGAATATAGGGATTGTGGTGGAAAATGGAGTTTGTCTGGAGAAGAAAGAGGATATACTGGAAGCTTTCAGGGGCTTTTATGAAAAACTGTTTAAGGTAGAGGATAATAAAGAAGGATGTAAGGAAGCCCAAGAGCTGTGCATCAAGATATGTAAGGAAAAGGTGGTTGAGGAAATGAATATTAAACTCAATAAAGAAATCTCAACAGAAGTAAATCTATGGCTAATGGAAAGTCCCCTGGGGTTGATGCTCTTCCAGTAGAATTCTACAAGGCCAACCTGTCTTGGATTGTTGATGATTTATTAGATCTCTATAAAGAAGCTATCGAGAGGAGAATGTTGGGAAAAGAAATAAATAGGGGAATCATTAAGCTCTTGCCCAAGGATGGTGACAAGGCAAACATTAGAAATTGAAGACCTATAACTTTACTGAATGTTTCATATAGAATCATTGCTAAAGTGTTGGCACTAAGGGTAAGGGGAATTCTGCCAAATATAATAAGTAGCACTCAATCAATATTCATAAAAGGTAGGTACATCCTTGACACTAGTAGAAAAATAGAAATGAATGATTAAGAAAACTACCAAAAATTGGTCATGTGATCATTAGTTTGGTCATGTGACCATTGGTAGTTTATTGCTGGTCATTTACCTCGTGACCAAATTTTATGACTAAACAAATTTTAGTCATTAATTTGGTAGTATATTTAGTTATCAATTTGGTAGTATATTTAGTCATCAATTTGGTTGTATATTTGGTAATTGGGTAGTATATTTAGTCATCAATTTGGTAGTATATTTAGTCATTAATTTAGTCATTGATTGTTGTTAATTGGTCATTTATTTAGTCATTGTAGTCATTAATTGCCGTCAATTGGTAGTATATTTAGTCATTTATTTAGTCATTGATTTCTGTCCATTGGTAGTATATTTAGTCATTTGTATTAACTAATTTCCATCCATTGGTAGTATATTTGGTCATTTTAATCAATATTTTTTTGTCAACTAGTCATATATTTAGTAATTAATTTAGTCATTGATTGTTGTTAACTAGTCATTTATTTAGTCATGGTAGTCATTTTTATTTGTTGGTTTGCATTAATTGGTAGTAAATTTAGTCATGATATGAATAATTTATTAAATACCATCAATTTTATAATGCAAAAAAAACATATTATTAAATTTGAATTAAAATATAAAAGCAAATAAATTTGGAAAACTACATATTTTATGATGCTGCCAAGTAAAGATTGATAAATTTGAGCCAACACTTTCTATTTGGGAATCAACCAATAAGAAAATGAAACAAGACAAAGCAAAGTGGCTATAAATATTTACACCATTTGGTATGGCATCTTGTCAACATGAAAATGTTTTTGGTTTCGTACAATTACAGTAAAATATGAATTTATTTAAAACAATGCTTTCATGACATTTTCTCCATTACCTCAAGAAATTATAAAATAGATCATTACACAAAATCTCTACTCTTGGAATCAATCTCTTCCCTTTCTCACATGGCAATACTGCACTTGCCTATTCAAACATCTTTTTTATGCACATGCCCAATACCAATTGCACTAACTGGGATGCTTACAGGTGGGGTCTTCAAGAACTCAAGTAAAGCCTCCAAAGATCCAAAAGTTGAAGCTTGAACATAAACTCCTTCCCCACTCTTGTCAATCTGAGACATTACATTATTGATATCTTGTGTTGCTTCTTCCTTAATATCCTCTAAATCATCATCAGGTTCAACAACATATAACTGAGTTCCTACTATGGCATGCTCAAGACCCCAAAATCAAGAAATTGTAGTTAAATTTCATTGTCCACATATATTTGATAAATTTATGCTCACATACATAAAATTATTAGCCTGAAATTTGATACATGAGCGGTTATCTTGATTCCCTGTGTAGCCTTAAACTCCTTATGATGTTGATAAGATCCCTGAAACCAAAAAACATCTTAAGCTATGGAATATATTATATTATTTTAACAATATGATCAATGTGACATGGTTTGAGTAATCTAAATTTAAGGTGTAGATTATTGTATTCTAGCATAGTAGATCACAAATACCACCCATTCTCCTTTACTATAAAAGATCATTTCAATTTTTTTAATGCCACATATACTCCATTAAATAATATGGCACCATAAGGCTTCCAAGAATACATACCACTATGTAGGTTAGCACAATGGACCACTTGTAAGGAACATTTTAAATCAAGAAAAGGCAATCCCTTGTCTTTTACACCATATATATCAATTTTATCCACCCTCTGTCCTGATGTTTCAAAAGGTAACTCCTAGTGTCTATAATTTCTCATACTGTCTGACCATTCAACATTTACAAACTATTTTATATTATGAACAACAGCCCCTCACAAAGTTTAATTGTCAATTCTCTGCTTAATCATTACAAATATTTAAAGTATGATTTAGGAAGATTATGATGTCATATGCCCTAAGTTAGGTAGCACGATCAAAAAATAAAAGCCTTCTTTCTTTAAATGCATTCTAAGTCACTAACATCTAGTTATACATGAATTGTTCAACACATTAGGTGAAATAAATAATTTAATAAGCATTGATATAAGAAAACAACAATGAGAAGCGATGAGAAGGCCAATTATCACCTGTCCTTCATTGTTAGCCCTTGTTGCAACAAGAGGCAACTCTGCAATTTGTTGTCCAAATACACAGAAAACAACAGATGAAACAACTTCTGATTTGTTCAAAAAAATTAATTTAGTAAGAAACTACCAAATTTTAAAATTATTTGCAACTTAAGTATACGAAACTTGTGATAGTGATTCATAGATTATATTGGATAAGAAAATGTTACTTCCATTACTGTTACAAATTAGTCACTTTTGGTTCTAACTTTACTATCAAAACTACAAAATACATTCCTCCAAAATCCTAATTTCTCATACTTGTGTTGTATATTAAAAGATAGGACAAGAGAGTCAACAAATCATCAAGGTCATATAATTAAGTGAACAAATTTCAAAGTTCAGAAACAATTGCTTTTCATTAGGAGATTAAAAAAAAATCTAAAATAACATAGAAGTCACATGTAAATCATCAAAGGGATTAAATCTCGACTTGTACTAGGGTCAACTATAGACTCAAAGCAGTCCTGCAATTGGCACACATTCAATTATTGATATTTCCAAGACAACAGTTAACTGAGAAGCACACTATGGATATAGAGGGTTTAATAAACATACATGGAATATAGCTTCAACTTCTAAGAGCAAGTCTTTGCCATCAAAATCTATTGTCTTCCCATGCAAAATTTGCCATTTTATTTCATCCTGTAAACCTTGATTGACATCATTATGAACATTCTTCATTAATGATTCAGATACCAATCTTGGCAAGCATTGTGATCCAATAGCTACATGTTTTTGTAGTCCTTTGTGAATTTCGCTACAATCATTGGAAAAAAACCAATTGTCTTTTGGCAACTCTTGCAATAATTTCTTTTCCATCAGACCATCTCCTGCTAATCAACATACACTAACAATGCCAATAAAAAATCCTTATGGTAGAAATAAAGTATTGAGGGAAATATCCTCAACATATGTCTTCTCTGAAATCCACTACAAGTGAGAGTTACCTTTAAGTCAGCAATACCATGATCGCATAAACAACCAACATGGAACTCCTTCTTGCACTCTTTATACACAAAGGAAATGAATTAAAAAGTTCACTTCAAAATGAAGGAAAGATTTAATGAGATGAGAACTGAATAATTGTTTGTAAATGATTTCTAATGAAATCCAGTCTATTTAGCTTGTCATACTTGGTCACCAAATAAGATGGTCTGATCATCAAACCCATACTTGGTAAATTCTTCATGCCTAAATTAACATTATAGAGAAATCAGTGTTGTGTAAATAAAAAAACATAGAAGAATTTGTGGAATCAAAATAAGATTCATGTAGGATGAGTTAGTACTTACTACCAATCAAAATGAGAAAGCCATATCATAACATTCAAATTCAACATTTGTATGAAATATATAGGATAAATCTGATTGAAGCATATGAAAGTACTCACCTACACAGAACACATTCACTATAATTGTTGTTTTCTGCTTTGTTAACCACACATGTCACACATTTGGGTGGTCTTCCCTTAAATGTAGAGTGTCCAACCTTTCTAGAAACTTTGCAGCTACCTTGCTCTGATATGTTCCCTCTAGTTAAAGAACAACCCCGATGAGAAGGGCAAAACCAATACCTACTAATAGGTTCATAGTGGATACCTAAACACTCTGACATGCATTAAAAAGAATGTTAGTATTAAACATTCAAATAATGCCAACTAAAGAAAATAATATGTGGCACGGGTCTTTACAAAAACTGGACAACTATTAACTTGACAAGTTTCCTAATACTTTAAGAACATCACAATAAACATCAAATTGCTATTAAATTTAGAGAGGATGCTCTATTCATTTTATGTTCTAAACATTCATGGTAACTAGAATTGTATAATTCTGACATTTTATAAATTTATTCTGCATTATTAAAAATTTATATCCTAAAACTATGAGATATCAAATAGAATATTTAATAAAGCCTTAAACTTACAAGAGAAATGACTCACATATAAAATTTGACAAAATGCATGCAAGAAAAACTAGAATAATTAATTATAAAGAGAAGTCAGAAATGTGATTTTATATGGATTCTTCTTTCCTATAAGCAATATTAGACAAATTCTAGAGCACAAGTTTCCATTCAAAAATTAACATGGAAGTAAGATTGATGAGCTTTACTAACAAAAGTCCATAGAAATAACTAGAATAACTTCCAAAGTAAATTGTAATCCTAAAACCTTCTTAATATGACATGCAATCCTTTGTCACTCACCTTCACTCAAAGCTCCTTCATTAGATGTGGAGTCAATAAAGCACGTATAGTTGCCATAATGGGACCCTAATAGTAATGTATTTACAACAAAGGTTAGATAACCACTCAAGCACCAAATGTATATGCTAACTTCAACTCTTAATAAGGAAAGTATTTATTAGACTTGCTCACCTGCATTCCATAGACCACAATCTGACTGCCTTCATGTAGCACACCATTTATCAATATAACATCAATTGTAGTTCCCAATCCTTCTATAATCTTCACCTCCAAGATGTTACACTGAAATAACAATTCAAAACCATCAAAATTGAAAAAATATGATGTTCGTGACCTAAAATACTATTTAAATTAACTTTTCCAACCTTGATTTTTATTAAAAAACTAAAGTTTAAGTAGAAGAACAAACTTTCCCATGAATGTTGCAAACAAATAGAAATGTAGAACAAAATATTTTCAGGTCAAGGGCATCAAAACGAGTCTTTGGATGACTCTGAAGTGATTAATACATTACCTAAGTCACTTCACAAATTGGCTTTTTCGTCCCAATATTGCTCTAAATATTTAGTGAACTTCCATTCTATTGTACTATGTATTGTTAATGAAAGCTAAAGTAACCATAATTCTAGAACATTATCCTCTAAATAGAAAAGCAAATTACATCCAATACAAGGCTTTCCTCCGGCATTGCACATTTAGAAACTTAATTAGTTATTATATTCTTATTTCTAATGTTAAAGAACAATGGCCACAATGAAGTATCACATACAACTTTACAAGTAAATTCATTCACCAAATCAACACGGTACTACTCTTCATTTCGTATGAATAATCTAACAAAAAGGATCACACAGAAATTAGTGTAAGCATCTATGAGCAATACATATCTTACATGTGGCCTCCTAAGTAAGGAGTGGAGGTACATATATTTTATAACATAATGAGTGATGATGACCCCATAACATAAGTTGCTTCATTATATCATTATTTTGAAATGTGATAATAGCA
This sequence comes from Cunninghamia lanceolata, assembly GCA_027924645.1. NCBI lineage: Eukaryota > Viridiplantae > Streptophyta > Pinopsida > Cupressales > Cupressaceae > Cunninghamia > Cunninghamia lanceolata. The sequence continues at coordinate 3,254,585 of BSBN01000717.1, read as the reverse complement.
AAGAGCTAACCCTAATCCACTAGACAATATATTTCATAACTAATAAGATTAATAATTCAGGGTCCCGGGCATGATCCCCCAAGCCACCATTCTATGTTGTTGCTTTCTATCATGACACATTAAGTCAAACAATCCCAATCTGCATGGACATGTTTGACCATGCTAATGCCTTAAAATCACTTTTATAACAAAGGCCCTTTCCTTACAACATACTAGGTAAGGATTCTTGCATGATGCATACTATGATAGTTAATCTCAAACAATTTCACTATTTTAACATCTATATGAGTGAAAAACCTAAACACTTTGTAGGTTAAAACATGTACTCACCAATGCCAGATACGAAGGAACCATACTCAGAGAGACATTACTTAGGCTTCTGATTTCACTTAAAATTTGAGTAGAAGTTAAAGTGTGTACCAGTGTTCAACAGGGAAGCATCCCCTTGAAAATGTAAAATTTTAGAAATGGAAGGGAGGCAAAATGTCCTCACTGCCACCACACCAACAGAGTAGGGATGTTTCTGGGATGCCCTAGAGAATCAGGAGGCATTTACAAAATGTACCCCCTGTTGGGGATGTTGGGGGAATGCCCTAACATCCCTAGGATGGCGTGGGTACTTCTAGAAGTATGTCAACTACCATGGGGATGCCAGGCAGTCCCATAGTTTCTCTATGTCATGATAACAATTTTGATTTGTGTCAAAGCTTTGAACAAACAGACAACATGATGGCATGTACAAATGGTTGAACTTGGAAGAAAGAAGGAATACTTACATGGTATTGGAGGCAAAATAGACTACTAAAATAGATGTTATTGTTTTTGTTTACTCATATGCATGTGTTGATAACTGAGAGGGGGGGGGTGAATCAGTTATCCTAATTATTTCTTCTTTTGAACTTTCTTATTAATCAAAGCAGCATTGAATCAAACAAACAAACATTACCATGAAATAAGAAACACATGACACAGTATTTTTGACGTGGAAACCCGGTTAAGGGAGAAAACCACGGGGTGATTAACCCAAAGATTATTCTCTGTTAAAAGAATAAGGAATTACAAAATGGCACTTGCCAATTAGGGCTCACTGCCCGAGCACACTGCTCACAAAGAGGCACACTGCCTACAAGGAGACACACTGTCTACAAAAGAATGTTATACAATACTTGAACTAATTGGAAGCATCTACATATGCTAGAGTTCAGTTCCGTTTAGGCTCAGTATACTGATCTGCTGCACTTCATCTTTCCTCTGTTCTTTATTCTGCTATCTTTTCACATACCGGATATTTCTTACTGCTTCTGCTCTGCTCTGTATTTATTCACATACACCTTCACACCATTACACTTTTCACAACTAAATCCATCCTCTATATATATCCGCACTAGTGATTTCATTATCTTTCTAGTCGGCACCCGGAATAATCTATCTTCTCACAAACTCTGTTCTGTCGGCTGAATCCTTGCATATCAAGTAATGCGGATCAAGCATATACTTGTAGATATCATTAATCATGTCAACCAAACATGATTCATGCCTTCACAACCTTTACCATCAACAGTAACACATCTGGAAAATAGTCTGATACTCTGCCTCTGTTCTCACTGTCTCTTAGGAATCCGGTACTCAACTATTCATATCTTTTTCTTTGTTCATCACCGAAGGCTAAATCCTTGGAATATACTACTCAAGGTAGTCCTCTTGACTTCCCCAAATCCGCACTGCACCAAGACACTTCCTCTGAGAGATCCGGACCAATCTGTCGGACCTTGCCACATGCTCTGTTCTTGTTCACCGGACCACAACAATCTTCATTCTGACTTCCGGTAGAGACACACCATGACTTTCGGATATGTGGGATGACCTTTGTTGCCATCAATGACAACAACCATGAATCCATATAGTGTCTCTTGCCAACAATCTCCCCCTTTGGCATTGATGGCAACACTTAGTGAAAAATGACTAAGTGTTTACACTATGCTCCCCCTTGGCTGATGCTCTATCTTTATATACAATTTCTGAAACTCCCCCTTAGTTGGATTCCTCATTTTTCACTACTCCTCACTCCCCCTTTGACATCAATGGCAAAGGGTAGGGTCCACACACCAAAATTTTCAAAAATTTTCTATACATAGCCGCATATTTACATACTCACATATACTGAAGAATGTCTGCAAAAGATGTCTTTAGTTGGATCAGTTTTGTAGCCCAACTTTGCTTCATTCTATCCAAAATTGAAATGTGACCACTCAACAAAAATGCAAATGCATTTGCCCTTTTTAGATCTTTCGGATCACTTGTCTGGGCTGTGATTTGAGCTTCTGCTATGGCCTCATGCATGGCCTCTAGCTTAGGGACAATTAACCCCCTGAGCTCACTCAACCTGCTTATTCTATTTTTCCTTTCCTTCTCCAATTTCTTGATTTCACTCAAGACTGCAATAGTCTGACATTCTTGATTTGTTATAGAGGAAGAAAGAGGATCAAAACTTTGAGACAAGCTTAGTAGTGTGTCCTCTTGCGCTTTTATTTTCTTCTCAATGTCCACTATTACCTTGGACCAGGAGATACAAAATTTGTATATTTCACCGCCATCCTTAAGAGCATTTTCTAAGCTCTTTATCCCAATGTTCATGTTTCTCCTATCATTAATGATCAAACCCTGAACCTCGGAGAACCTTTTATCCAAAAACTCCTTCTGGACCTTTTCTTCAGCTGATTTTTCTAGAGATTCAAAATGTGTACTAACACTGTTGACTAAGGTTTTGAGATTACCGGAAGAGGAGGCTGTGGGATCCTTCTGAAAAGATGGCATGATCTTTTCCAGTACTCCAGATGCTACCTCCATAAGCTCACAGTCTTCCATGTGAGATTTCAGTAGTTTCTCTTTGACTTTCTCATTTGCAAATGAGGCTATTTTCATTGTTTGCACCGGTGACAAAGAGTCAAAATCTAATGGTCCTTTTAGCAGGTCCAGTTCATCAATTTCTATAGTGGCTTTTGTCAAGAATTCTTGAACAATTTGTGCAGTGTCTCTTGCCGGAGACAGATGTTTCTTCTCTTCTGCAGTTTTGTCCTTTGGAGTCTTTTCTCCTTCCTTACTCTTACCACTTTCAGTTGTGGTTTTCTCTGTTGGGGTCTTCTCTTTCTCTGCATCCTTGGTGCTGTCAACCTCTTTTTCTTTAACTGCTGCTTCTTTCTCCTGTAGTTTCTCTTCTTCTTGAGATCCGGAGACTATAGGGGAAACCGGAGGAGAGATGTTAGTCTGTTCAAGGGCCACTTCTTCCGGAGCAGATGATTCCAAGTCCACAGCTGTTTCTGCACCTAAGTCCTCTACAACAGGAAGATTAAACCTTCTGAAGGTTTTTCGGAGAATCTCTTCAGTGTCCTTGGCTACCTTGTCGGTCTCACCAAGCATAAGTTGATTCATCCTTGCTTTGCTCCTGAATTCATCCTTGCAGTCTTTGAAAACCATGTTCATTGTTTTGTGATCAATTGAAGGATATAGCTGAATAGCTATCTGTTCCCTGATCTCAAGGTCTTTTGCCATGGCATTGTTCTTTCTTATCTCTAATTCCATCTCTAGGCTCTTTGGGATTTCAGAGATAATCTCAATAAAAGCTTTATTGTAGATGTTCAAGTACCTTATTATAGCTTCTTGCAGGATCTTTTGATCTGCCTCGTTGTAGTCATCATAAAATTTAGCCACCGGTTGAAGGTTCCCATCCACAGTGACTGATTTGACTACACTGTCTAGGGATAGAGTGGGCTTTTCAGCAAATTCTTCTGCCATTTCTTCCTTGTCTTGGCATGTGGAGGGTTTCCCGGATCCTTTCTTCTTCTGCTTCTTTATTTTTTTTACTCCCTCATCTGACTCAGTTTCCTCTTCATCCTTTTGGCTTTCATAAGCCCTTGTGGCTTTTGTCTTAGATCTTTTACCGGATGCCTGGACTTCCGGTTTTGAACTTTTGGTTGTGGGAGGTGTAGATCTTTTTGATGATTTGGTCTGGGTGGAAGTTTCAACCGGAACACTTTCTTTACTTTTCTTTTCTGCCTCTTTCTTTTCTTCCTCAAATTTTCTTCTCTTTTCCCGGCTGGCATCAAGTGCCTCTTTTGAGATGCCTAGGCCTTGAGCAATGTGCTCAACTTCTTTTCTCACCTTCCTCTTTATCTCAGGTTCCCTGAGTTCTACATGTATCTTTACACTCAGCTCTTCAAAGGTTCCAAACCTTTCTGCCTTTGGATCTTTGGGCTGACTTAGCATGTGTTGAACATGCAGCTCCACTATTTGTTCATCCACTTCATACCCCATGGGCATGATCCAGACAGTCCTTGGCTCCACTGCCTCCATTAGGCACTGATCAGTGTCCACCATAAAGCACACTGAGTCTTTGTATTTTTCAACAAGAGACTGGGGAATTCTTTCTCTTGCTTGCATCATGCTTTGGAAGTTTTTGAAGTATCCCCATAGGGCTGTATTTCTTGCTTTGGCATCCCCAAGCCCATGTAGATAGTCTCTTATCTGGACTGCAACAGGTTTGTCATTCTGCCATGCCCATCCACTTGATCCGGGCAGCTCATTCATGAATTAGAAAAATAGACATAATATAAGAGTACCATGCTTAAAGGAATTCTTTTTGTCCTTCTTGATTTTCTGTATATTTTCCATTAATTGGCTTAAGAGCAGTTCGCAGAGATCATATTCTGCATTCTTCCTTAGCATTTCATAGGCAGTATACACTGCAGTTCCGGATACAGAATTCTCCCTACTGGAGTGATAGATCTTGTATCCTATTATCATGGACGCATACTTGATATCCGGATCAGAAATATCTTCAATGGTCATTGCCCTCTTATCAAATTTTGATCCGGTGGCCTCAATTACAATGTTATTTTTGACAAATTTGAGGATAGGTATCCCTCCGGAAGAGTATAGACCAGTTACTGCTCTAATTGCCTCTTTTGTGATCTTGCAGGGTCTATCCAGCCATAGGAAGTTGTCATGCATCCTGCTCAGTACATACCGGACCCATTCATCTTCTTCAAAGCAGGGGAAATGAATGAATTGATCAAATTGTTTCTTCTGGATACCCTTATACTCTGGTTTAAGCTCAAAAGCATTGTCTATCAGTTGTTTGTGATAGAGATCTCTCAATTTGAATTCCCCAAATTCCTCAATGCTTGCATGTATGTAAACCCTAATGTCTTCTGTGTGTAAAACTCTGTGAGGAACACTGGAAAATGCTCCTAAGGGATCTACCTCCAATGACTTGTATGGATGTTTCTTAAATTCAGGTCGGGGCCTATCTGATATTTTTACTATATTTGGAGTAGCCATTTCTTCAAAAGATTTGTAGCAAGATATCGAAAGTGGAAAATACCTTTTGCGTCTTCGGTTGCACGGAGTAGCTGGATTGATTTCTGTATGTAATGACTTCGGCAGGAGATCTTCGGTAAACTTGATGAATTTTGTTGCAGAGCTCCGCTTTTAGCTTCTTCTTGGATGTGGAATGATCAAGTGATTGTTGAGAAATCCCTTATATCATTTCGCAAACCCTAATATCTGTTTGCAATAAATGCTCCACCTATATTATTCCGGTTTGCCTTGTCCGGATAGCTTGGAGTATCCCGGATCAGTCCTGATCTATGAACATCATGCGGATCTTTCAATCATGAATAAATCGAGATGACACATTACAAGAACATCCCAAACATTCTGTCCAGTCCGCAGAGTCAAATAATGTACTTCCGGATCTCTCCGGACCCTTTTGTAGTCCTCTGTCATTCTGGAGCATCTCCCGGAACAGGTCTTTACTTGATCGATCACAACTTCTTTACATCTTCATGCGGACCTTTGAAATCTTGTCTGGATCATCTCAGGACTTGTATCTTCAAACCCTTTACTCCGCATCTTGTGTCACATCCAGCACCACTTGATTGGCTGGGGGAACAGGATTTTCTTTGAGTCTCCCCCTGAGCCAGAGCTCACTTTTTAATTTCTGGAAGAAATATCAGCACCAGAGTTTGGTGCGGATCCAACCTCTACATTCTCTGAACTTTTCTTCACCCAAATCTTGTTCATCTGATTCCTAACTTCATCCACATTCATCTTTTGTTTACCCTTGTCTTGATTCTGATTGTATACCGGACCTCTTTTGTCCTGATTCTTGCTTCTGCAGACTTTTGCACTATGACCGGACCTATTACAGATTTGGCAAATAACATTTCTTTGCATATTTGACTGATAACCTCTTGATATGCATTGATTAGCCATATGACCTACTCTATTGCATGCAAAGCATCTACCATTGAATGATTTGTTTATTTGCATATTTCTGCATTCATGAGACTTGTGTCCATACCTTTTGCAGTTAAAGCACTGTCCGGAGAAGGATGAATTAGTCTGATTCATTCTCTTCCTGCACTGATTAGCTTTGTGACCAAAGTGATTGCAGCTGTGGCAGTATCCATTGAAGGATGGATATCTTTGAGCATTGGGCTATCTTACCGGAGGTCTTCTAGGCCTATTCCTTGGATTTTCTGATCCAAAATTCTTTTGACCGGATCCGGAGCTTTCTCCTTTCTCATATCCCAAACCATACTTGTCATCTGTCCTCTTTTGACTTCCAAGAAGTACTTCAAGTTGGGCAGAACTTATCTTGAATTTTTCTTTATATTCATTTGCTGTTTGAAGATCTCTTTTGAGAGAGACAATTTGATCCTCAAGTTTTTCTTCATTATCTTTGGCATCTTCAAGATCAGATTCAAGATGTCTGATAATCCTATCCATCTGGTGGCATTCTTCTGATTTCTCTTTAAGAGATTGTCTTAGATTGTCTTCAGCTTTTCTTTTTTCTTCAATCTCTTGAGTAAACTTTATAGTTCCTGATTCCATTTCATGTCTTAACATAATGACTTCTTTTGATAACTTTTCACATAACTTGGTTTTCTCAGTCAATTCTTCATTTGTATTGCTTTCTTCACTTTGTCTTGCCAATTGTTGGAGCAGCTCCTTTCTCTTTTTCATAGAGAGACTTAATTTGTCCTTTAATTCTCTCATGAATTCATCAGCCTGTTTGAGTCTTTCCTTTAATTCATTGACTTCAGAATTTGACTGTTCAAGATCCTCAAGGGCAGTCTTGAGTTGCTCCCTTAAACCATATGCATCCATTTGAACTCCCAAATCTTCCTCAAGCTGTTAGGCTCTATTAGGAGGAACCTTGTTCTGATACCAATTGTTGATAACTGAGAGGGGGGGGGGTGAATCAGTTATCCTAATTATTTCTTCTTTTGAACTTTCTTATTAATCAAAGCAGCATTGAATCAAACAAACAAACATTACCATGAAATAAGAAACACATGACACGGTATTTTTGACGTGGAAACCCGGTTAAGGGAGAAAACCACGGGGTGATTAACCCAAAGATTATTCTCTGTTAAAAGAATAAGGAATTACAAAATGGCACTTGCCAATTAGGGCTCACTGCCCGAGCACACTGCTCACAAAGAGGCACACTGCCTACAAGGAGACACACTGTCTACAAAAGAATGTTATACAATACTTGAACTGATTGGAAGCATCTACATATGCTGGAGTTCAGTTCCAGTTAGGCTCAGTATACTGATCTACTGCACTTCATCTTTCCTCTGTTCTTTATTCTGCTATCTTTTCACATACCGGATCTTTCTTACTGCTTCTGCTCTGCTCTGTATTTATTCGCATACACCTTCACACCATTACACTTTTCACAACTAAATCCATCCTCTATATATATCCGCACTAGTGATTTCATTATCTTTCTAGTCGGCACCCGGAATAATCTATCTTCTCACAAACTCTGTTCTGTCGGCTGAATCCTTGCATATCAAGTAATGCGGATCAAGCATATACTTGTAGATATCATTAATCATGTCGGCCAAACATGATTCATGCCTTCACAACCTTTACCATCAACAGTAACACATCTGGAAAATAGTCTGATACTCTGTCAGTCAGTTCTTCCTCTGTTCTCACTGTCTCTCAGGAATCCGGTACTCAACTATTCATATCTTTTTCTTTGTTCATCACCGGAGGCTAAATCCTTGGAATATACTACTCAAGGTAGTCCTCTTGACTTCCCCAAATCCGCACTGCACCAAGACACTTCCTCTGAGAGATCCAGACCAATCTATCGGACCTTGCCACATGCTCTGTTCTTGTTCATCGGACCACAACAATCTTCATTCTGACTTCCGGTAGAGACACACCATGACTTGCGGATATGTGGGATGACCTTTGTTGCCATCAATGACAACAACCATGAATCCATATAGTGTCTCTTGCCAACAGCATGCTCTCTTATCTTAACTTTAGGAAGTTGTTCAAATATTTCTTAATTCATTAATTCTCTAAACTTGAAGAATGAAGATTGTGTCAGAAAAAATAGGGGATTTGTGTTGGGGAAAACATAGTGATAAAAATTATGAAAAATGGCATGCACCGTGAAGATCCATGTGGTCTCGAAGGCCTTGTCTAAGTATGATCAGTATCTCTCGACCTTATTGGGGGTGCTACTCTGAGACCCTCTCTAGTTTTAATTATATATAAATAACTGCACTGCCAGCCACAATCCCCAAATTTGGGACCAGGGTCCCCCCATCCCCAAAACTCATTGAGTAATGATGTATACCTCATGACATGTACTATAGTTGTGTAATTCTACGCGGACTCACAGAATTATTGAACATAAGGTTTTCACTGTAATATGTCTTGTCCTCTTAAGCTTTAATAGGAAAGTTTTTAGATGGGTTCTCCCACCATTCGGGATGTTCAAGCCAAGATTTGATGAGGCTCCAATGGCATTCTTGGGTGTGCTTGTGTGGGCTGACTCCTGAGCAACCATGATGGGAATTGGACACCAATAATGAGGCACTAATCAAACTTGTCTGCACCCTATGAGATGATCCCAATCTTGAAGTGTTGGAATGGAGTGCGTAAATCCATTAGAAATTAATTGAAAACTAATTTTTGTCTAATGAGATTGTGGTAGTCATAAAAGATGTGTATGTAAAATGAAGTAGCAATTAGAATGTATGGGAATTAATAGAAAAAATGCCTCTTTGATTGGAAATTAAACCATGATTTTCATATTGCTGATTCAAAGGAAGGGAGACCTATAGACCATCCAACTCAGCTCCTAGACTTGGACTGGTAATGCTCTTTGCACATTTCTTTTGTACTCAAGGAAATAAAAAAAGAAGGTTTTGTGATAGAAAGAGATTGTGGGTTTCATGTACTTAAACAAGGCAATGGAAAATTGTACTAGATATCTACAGGTGTGTGCCAGTCTTAAAGTTTTGGATTTGCATACTAAAGACAATCAAATATTTTGTCTGACAATGTGACTTAGAATGACTGCATCATTTTCTAGAATAAACAATGTGGAAGCTTTGATTGTATTACCACAGTAGAAGAAAGAAAGAAAGACTTGGGATTTCAAAATTCATCAAAGCTCACTGATGCAATTGTCTCATGTGCAATGTCAGCTATGACAGATAGGTAGTTGAACTTGGTCAATATGCAATTCTCATGGCATCAATTATTTTTCTTGTAGTATTACTCAACATACAGAGGTCTGGCACTAGCAAGGTGGAAGTTGTATAGCTTTATTCATATTGTTTTTTATCTTAAATGATTATGTTAAATAAGTTTCTTATGTATGACAACATTGTATCTCACATAGGAATTCAAGTGGACTTAATGGAGGGTGAATACTACACATAACAGGAGATGAAGCAATGTTTGTTGACTTGGGGATCTTCATGTGGGATCCATCTCAATTACCTTTCCTCTTTTTTAGAGTTTAATCTTTAAAAGCATACTACCAGATAACGTGGGTCAAGTTGTATTTCTCATTAAAAACCCATGTAAGGCAGGACATGCCTTCTATGCTCTAATCCTGTCGTGCATAACATGATGTGGTTTGGTGGATTGCAATCTTTGTTGGAAGACAAAAAATGAGATTATTGATACAACCTTATAAGTATTTGCAAAGTGAAGGTGTAAAGTTAAACTAGCTGACCTTGATGAAGCAGGTAATCAATTTATGACAGATTATAGAATGTAGCAGTTTGTTTGACTTAGGTGTATTGATGAATACACAAAATGGTACATTTGAGTTTCAAGTGCTTCATCAAAATGTAGTTCCACTACCTGAAATCTTTGCCTGATTGGCACAAATTTGGGTAAACCCCTAAAAGGACACTGAATAGAATCTTGGAGGAAGCTAGAACATTAGATCTGCAACTCAACTCAATCTACACCTCTCATATGGCCAAGAAGATTTCTTGGCTAAAGTGACATTACATTAACATTTACATGTGAAATTATACAAGGAAGAAATAAACCCACATCCATCCAACATAAAGTCATGCAAAGAAACTACTGCAAACATCTAAGACCACAAACAATCAAATGCTAGCAATACATTAGCTATACTTCCAACGATACTATTGATAATGAATAAACTAATGCATTCATCTTAGCAAAGTCTCAAGAGGTTATAATTAGAATGAACCTTACTTGAATTTTGCTGATGTACATAAGCTTTTCCTCCATCATTTTTTGTGTTAAGTACACAAGTAACATAAGGAGATCTGACACACCTTTCCATTGAAACCCACAATCAATAAATGTTAAATACAACCGAACAACCAAAAATATGAAAAACAATTCTATCTAGTATATTGTAACCTCAACTGAATATGGACTTGAATATAGAAAAAAAGAGATTATAAGAAGCTACAATGCTTATGTGACAAAAATCCTAGTTCCCTAATGTCTGGATCATGATCATCCTGCCCAGTCCTTGAAGCCTATGTAGTAGTGTGCACACACACTTGAAAAATAACCATTAAACTTGACATTGAACTTTTCTTCATTGCTAAGTTGGGTAAATTTTGATAAATTGGAAAAGCTCAAGTCATACCTAATTGCACTAGTTGGCACAATACTAACATATTTCTTCACTTCTTTATTTCTAAAATACAACTCAGAATTCAGTCCTTGTTCTTTAAGCTCTATAATAACCTGCATTCATTGCAAAAAATTGTTCAGACTGAAGAACAATGTGAAATCCTGATAAAATATTTCCAATCTTTGAACCCTACTTTAAGAGAGACTTTTTCATTCTATGATTGTATGTTCTAGATCCCATTAGAAAAATGAAGCTTGTATAAAGCCAAACCTGAGTGAGCCGATGTTCAAACTCATTTTGAACATCTTTTGACTATTGCTTAAAGGTCATTCTTATAGGAGAATTTGGACGAGCCTTCCAACCATAGAGCCTATCCACCTTAATAAGGCAAGCACACAGTGAAAGCCTTTTGTGTCAGTGATTTTCAAGGTAGGAAATTTTTTATGAAAATTAATGGCAGATAGATATTGAATACACATTGAAACTACCATACAAACTTATCTTATGTAGGGCAACTACATGATGGAGGTTGATTCACTTGGATATGGTGTCCAACTATAAAATATGTGGTATGAAGGAGTATGCCTTGAAAAAGAAACTTCAATCAGCTTGAAAAATAAATCAGAGAACAAGGTAATGCAATTTGATCCTACGAAAGAAACAAGAAACTTGTTTAACAGGGGATTTATATGTACAGTCTCCTGAGCTAGAGAATTTAAAAGTCTAAGAAATCTAATACTAAACATTTCAGTGTAGAAGGTTCCAGTTTAAAATCACTGGAATCAAAGAATCAATTTAACAGAACAAACTCAATTAAAAATGGTTTGACAATTTATCAAAACTGCATCCTAATTTAAGTGTTTTTCCAACATCTACATGTATTGGAGGTTTTATCACTTAAAACTGTCATTTGTAGAATCATTAAAATGCATTCTCTAATCAATTACTTCTTAGAGTCTCAACTTTTCACCATCCTCAGTAGTTTCTCAGACCTTGACGAAAAGGTAAAGTCAAACTTCTTCCTCTGGGTTAATATTTACTTGTAGAGTCAAAGTTATGTATAGCCAGATGGAATGTAAGGCAGGAGTTGAGCCAAATTCGATATCCTGTTTTGGCATCCTCCCTGCCTATGCTAAAATAGGTAGCACTTTGGGATAGGTTATGGACATACATCAAAGCATAATGGAATGGGAAATTTTGTCAGATAATAGTTGGAAAAAAAATCTCTAGTAGACGTGTATATAAAATGTGAGCGTCTAGACAAGGAACAATAACTGTTTAACAAAAGAGATGTCCTCGTGGACTACAACGATTGCAATACATGCACAAAATGGAGATGCTTTAGAAACTCATAAGCAAATGCAATAATTGCCTGATACACACAAAATGGATATGTTAAAAGGCTTTAGAAACTTTTAAGCAAATGCCCTTTGGTAGGCGTAAAGACAAATTCATAAACCTTTGCCAGTAACCTCACTGCCTGCGCTAGAATGGGAACTCCGAAACAGGGTCAAGTTTGCAAAGACACAGTTGAAGGGCCATGCCAGTATTTGGTGGAAGGAGGTCCTATTAGAGAGAAATAGAAGAGGAAAAACAAAGATTACCAAATGGGATTGGATAGTGGAGAAATTGAAGAAGCAGTTCATTCTTGTGGACTATGACATGGAGTTGCTGAAGAAGCTGCAAGGATTGAAGCAAGGTAACAAGTCTGTTAAGGAGTATACCAAAAAATTTATAAGATCACTATCAGGACAGGCCATGGAGAACCCAACAAGGAGAAGGTAGCCCATTACATTAATGGGTTGAGGCCAAGTATTGAAGAAGAGTTGAGCCTGGTCAGAATGACTACCATAGAAGATGCATACTCGTTTTCCCTAAAGGTTGAAAAGAAGCTGAATAAGAGATTTGAAAGCAAGAAAAGGGGAAGAGGTCAAGGCGGAAGGACTGGTGGAAGACCCTATGGAGGCCGAAATAAAGATCCAAAGAAAAGTAAAGAAGCTGGAACCAATCGAAATCAGAGAGGAGATAATGCCTACCAGCCTCATGACAAGAACAATGGTGAGCAAAGAGGAAGAGGCAGACCTGGGCAAGGACCTGGAAGAGGAGGTTTCAGAGGAACTTGTTTCCAATGTGGAGAAGAAGGACATTGAGCATATGAGTCTCCACAACATCAAGGAAGGAAAAATAGAAGACCTGGAGGTAATGCACGAGTTGCACATGTCGATGAAGATGTACATTCTCAGTGCTCTGAAGATGCTGAAAGGGAAGAAATCCTAGTTGTTTGAAGAACTTTGTTGAATGAGGAGAAAGAACCCAATCAGAGGAAGAGTTTATTCCACACAAGGTGTAAATGTGAAGGTAAATGTTGTGATATTATTATTGATAGTGGAAGCACTAATAATCTTGTTTCAGAAGAGATGGTTGACAAGTTGAAGTTGACAAGAAGAAAGCATCCACATCCATATCAAATTGCATGGTTGCAGAAGGACCATAGACCTTTGGTCAATGAGCAGTGTTTAGTGAAGTTCAAGATTGGTGACTATCATGACAAGGTGCTATGTGACATCATACCGATGAATGCGTGTCATATGTTATTGGGGAGGCCGTACCAGTATGATAGGAGTGCTGTCCAAGATAGCCGTGCAAATACATACTCCCTAACAAAAGATGGAGTTCATCATAAGTTGAATCCCTTGAAGGACATGGAAGAAAAGGTATGTAGTACTGCCAGAATTTGCTTGGTAGATGGTAGAATTTTTTTGGAGAGTATGAAGCATGAGCACCATTGCTTTGCATTGATTCGTAAGATTATTCAAGAGAAATGTGAAGATGTACTAGCAGAAGTTTCAGATATGTTGGAATAATTTCAGGACATTGTCTCTGATAATGTACTAGAAGGTTTACCACTAGTGAGGAAGATAAGTCATCAAGTGGATTTGATACCAGGATCTATTTTGTCGAATAAGGCAGCCATAGAATGACTCCAGCAGAGAGTGAAGAGTTGAACAGACAAGTTCAAGAGTTGTTGAGGAAGGGATTGAAAAGAGAGCCTAAGTCCATGTGCAGTACCTGCAGTACTAGCACCGAAGAAAGATGGAGAGTGGAGGATGTCTATAGATTCCTAATCTATCAACAAGATCACAATCAAGTACAGATTTCTATTTCCTAGAATGGATGATAAAATGGAGCCAAGTACTTCACGAAGATTGATCTAAAGAGTGGGTATCACTAGATTTTAATCAAAGAAGGAGATAAATGGAAGACAACCTTCAAGACAAAGGAGGGTTTGTATGAGTGGTTAGTCATGTCATTTGGGCTAACCAATGCACTGAGCACATTCATGCGGCTCATGAACGAGGCATTGAAAGAATTTTTGGAAAATTTTGTTATTGTTTATTTAGATGACATTTTGATTTTTAATAAGACTTGGGATGAGCATTTGATGCATATCAGAAGAGTTTTAGAGAAGTTGAGGGAGGAGAAGACGTTGATTAATTTGAAGAAATGTAGTTTTGCAAAGAAGGAGTTGGTATACCTAGGATTTGTTGTCTCAGAGGAAGGTCTTAAGATGGACCCAGAGAAGGTGAGAGATCTCATTGAATGGCCTACGCCAAGGAGTGCTATAGAGGTAAGATATTTTCATGGTTTGACAAGTTTCTACAAAAAGTTTATCAGGAATTTTAGTAGCATTTGTGCACCCCTAACTAAGACAATGAGAGAGGATAGAAAAGAGTTTAGATGGACTAAAAGAGCAGACAAAAGCTTTGAAACATTGAAGTAGAAAGTCGTAGAACAACCTGTTTTGGCACTTCCAGATTTCAATAAGGTATTTTAGGTAGATTGTGATACTAGTGGTAGTGGTATAGGAACTATTCTGAGTCAAGAAGGTAAGCCCATTGCCTATTTTAGTGAGAAGCTTAATGATGCCAAGAAAAAGTATTTTGTTTATGATTGTCATGCCCACATTTTCCTTGTGGTCACAACACACATCGCACGTGTCATAGCCACATCTGTCATGTGGTTATGACACGAGATATGAAAAACTTTTCTCACACTGTCCTAAAAACCCCTTTCGCATGCGTACGCATGCTCAACGGTGTTCTCTCATGGCGAAACACTATACTCATCGGCGGAATACAAGTACAATGGCGTGCAACCAGAAGCATATAGATCAACAAGAGGGTCTATACAACGCTGCTAACGTCATTGCAAGAGTGAGATTACCAAAGTTCTTAAATCGAATCCTCGGCAATGTTCGGTAGCAGAATGCCTTACAGCGTTAGTGGGAATTACGCTGCACTCATTTACGCCCGTGGTTCGCTGATAGAGGAACCACTCCCCACGACGCCTTGTTCCGACTAAACCGGCTAGTGATCTCCCTATTTAGTCATTTTTCAGCCAGGCACGGTTGTCTGTCTCCTCTCTTGTTCCCTGAAACATACTCCTCCTATGACTTAGCATTTTCAACAAGGCGGTTTGGTTGCCCTCTCTTCCCTTTCCACAAGTTCTTAAGTTGGATTATATCTTTATTGCCCTTACCTTAACTATCTCTTAGTTCATTTAGTGTGTTTATATTTCGGTCTCTCTCTCTCTTTCATTTTCTATACTTTCTTTATGTGCATCCTATCCTTTCTTCATGATTTACGTCAATCAGGGTTATCACCGCAGTTATTGTTGATATTAAACCTAATTTCGGGATGATCTAGGTCACAAAGGCTGGTTTACTATTTCGCTGGACTCGGTCTCCTAATCTTCCCCGATCTAGTTTCCTCCTCTTCGTAAATACTTAGTCAACTTGTTCCTAAGCACAATTGACAGAAGGGTCCGTCAACTTAGTTCTCTTATCCCGTGTGAGAAAGGTCGCGCATTTTCTCCTCTGTGTTTTCCAATGTTAGTTTTTCCTTCTTCGGAACCTCTTACAGGTTTACATATGAGATCGTTTGCTACAGTTGAGATTAATATGGCCACATGGATAGTTAGTGGTGGCTTCATAAGTTTATTTCCAGTGTTCTTTTGAGCAAGAGTTGTGTAATTTTCCTCTTCATTTTCCGGGTGATTATTAGTACGTTAACAGTTGAAACTTCCGAGAAACTCTTTCCTGAGTATCACTGAATATTCCTAAACTCTCTTTACATTATAATTTTATTTTCTCTTGTTTAGAATTACTGTTGTTACTGTTACTCTTAATTACGATTCATACACTGATTGTAATTCGTATGACGTTGTCAATAGATGTAGGTGGTTCACCACTTTATAAAACTCTGTTCATGGTAATATATCTTCTTTGGTTGTTGTGTTCAACACTTAATAACATCTACTGTGAGAATATAATTGTTATATATATATATTTTTTTTCTCTATATCCATGAGACATAGTTTATAACGATTTTAAACGAGGGCCCAATAAATTGGTTCAAAGATTTACTCCTATGCATATTATATATATATATATATATATCTATAATATATTTATTTTAATGTCTATATAATGGACAAATTGGTTTCCCACAACTTATATACCTATATATATATATATATATATATATATATATATATATATATATATATATATATATATATATATATATATATATATATATATATATACAGATATATAATCATTATTATAATATATCTATATAGCTATATACATAGACATATATAGTATATATATATGCCCATATATATAAAGCTATATAAAAATAAACTGTATTTATATTACAAATACACCATTCATATGTTAGGGCCCAAGCCCTAACATTCTTTATAGCTTTAGATTCACAGCAGGCGGCGGCCATGGACGGCGGTGGCCGCAGAGACAGAGGAGCAGGGTCGGGGTGGCCGCAGAGCGGCGGACGGAAATTTGTGGTGGCCGCAGAGCGGCGGACGGAATTTTGTAGTGGCCGCAGAGCGGCAGTCAAGATCCGCGGGAGGCATAAGGGTTTGAAGGGGGGGAGATGTGGAGTGGGGCGGAGCCCCACCCACATTCCCACGACGTGGGGTGTGGGTGGGGCTCCGCCCCACTCCACACCACCATATGTAATAACAACTCGCGGTGGGGTTTACTCCCCACCGCCCATATAAAATTTCGACTGCGTTTTTTTTTTTTAATCCGCGGCATATATGTTGACAGTCTTTAACCATTCGTTGGTTATTATCAATAATAATATATTAACAAATATATATATATATATATATTTATATATATTCATATATAAATATATATATATATATATATGTATATATATCAACAATAATATATTTATATATATATATATATATATATATTTCATATATATATATATATATCCCTTTTTTTTTTATTTGATATATATAACAGTTATAATTACTTTCAATTACTCTATTATTTTCTAAAATGATAATTACTCAAAATGAGAAATATATATATATCTCTATATATATTTTTATAATTTATTTAGAGAAAAAAAAATACTCTTTATATACTTGAATAATTCCAATTTATACAATTTCTCAAATTCACTACTCTATGCATCTTCTCCAAATCAACCTATTATAAAGAAATTGTCGTAACAATTAGATATATATATATATATATATATATATGCCAATTTCACCAAATGGTTAATAGCTATCCCCTTATTTTAAGTATAAATTTCCATTTTCATAAACATATAAGACCTGTAAAATTTACAAACAAATTATATTTACATGCTAGATTTCCTCTAATCCTTCTAAATTAACAGAATCCATTAAATATGGAGATTAACTCAAATATTTAAAACTGTCTTTTCCATTTTAATATTGAACTATAAAGAAAAATAGCATTTCAACCAGTGAAGCAATTCCAAACTTTCAAATGTAAACAACTCAGATTAATTTGCAAAAACGAACTTTTTTTTCTTTTCAGTAATACTTGAAACACAAAAATTGCTATTGAACAAAGATTACAATCATCAACTTAAATTTTAAGCACATTCATATTACAGCTTCTCAATCATGAACACCAACTTCCCAGATATGAACTTTCTCCTCCCAAACAGTAGACAACTGAAAACTATGACAACCAATAAAAGTCCAATAATAACAAGATCAGGGAGGTGAATTTCTTCACTCCCAGAATATCATTAATTTACAACATTAACAAGAGAGGTGTTCTCTCTTCATCTCTATGAAATGAACCAGGCCTAATTCTCATGACAAGAAGATAATCTGTTTCTTCATAAATAGCCAACCAGAAGCTCCAAGAGAAAAACCTGCGTATCAAAGACAAACAAAGAAGAAAATACCACTTGTCTAGCTCTCCTCCCTACCGTAGACCCGCAAGAGGGTCACCCCCGAGCTAGGGAGACCATACTCACACCTAGGTACTCAAACACTCCACTTCACAACAGAAACAACAACAATCCCAAAGCACACCTACACCCGTGGCTATTTTACACAATACGGTAACTCAACTACAGTGAGTTTCATAAGGGGCAGGAGAGTGGATACACTCGACTCCAGAGTGTCACCCTGACAGATAAATGAACTCATATAAATTTCTCTTGGTCTCAACCAAGTGTGATCACAAGTTGTAAGAAATCTGTATATGACTCTCAAGTCAAAAATACAGTCACAGATACATGCCCTCAAGGCTTTCAACATCCCAAAAGATGGAACAGGTATGCACCCGAGGAGGATCTCTCCTCTCCTACCCCAAACTTGATGAGCATTTCTCCCAAGTGGGAGACGCTCTGTCAAACACCCGACAAGAACCCCACAGAAAACAAATTTAAACACATATTTCACACACATTTCATACACATTTCAGTTCTACCAAAACAAAGGTAAAATTCAGACCAACCTTGCAAAGCCCTCCTGGAATGAAGTTGTTGCAGAGTCCACAGAGTTCACTTCCAAGCTTAGCCACCAACTCCCTCTCTCTTCTCTCTCTTCCAAACTAACTTCTCTATTTTTGGTAAGGCCAAAATGAAAGATTTTCCCCAAATTTCAACTAACTCCCTCTCATCCCAAAATTTGAAAATAAATAACCCAAAATTCTCTTTCTTTCTAATTTTGAGAAATGGGGAAGTGACACTTGTCACCTCCTCACCCTTCCCAAAAATCACTATTCTGTCCAGGTGGCTTATGTCACTCTCCATTCCCAAGGGTACTCCTTATTCCTTTCATGTGACTCCACTTTCTCATGGGAAAAATAAAAAAAGAGTTAAATGGGAACAAGACAGGTGACCCATGCCTCTTTCTCCTTTCTTCACATGGGTGTCCCCATAGTACATGGGGGAATCTTACTAAAGAAGAGGTAACTTTTACTAATGGATGGCATCTCTTATCTAGGGGAAAGTAGAGGGGATGGGTTGAGTGTTGGTACAACCCATCATGTCCCCTCCTACCTCCAATTTTCGCCACTTAACTTCAGGGGAAGGTTAAGTTGACTAGATGGAGGTTACTCAAGGGTTACCCATGCCAAATGGGCCCCTGGACCCATGGGGTAGAACCCAGGGTCAATTTTAACCCATACAAGACACCCCAGGTCAAGGTAAAGCACAAGAAAAAGGGCCTCATAATTTAAAGAAAAATAGAAATTTCAAATTCAATCTCTTAACAACACTTACTTATAAAAATAATGTTACATGAGGGTAACCTAACCCACTCGACCATACGAAAGACCACATTACATCAAGACATCAAACACAAAGAGATCTTGGTTCTTCGTGGAACCAGATCGGCTTAACAGGGAATAACAATTAACAAGGTGTGGAATGATCTCCGAAATCTGTGGTTTGATTAGTAGTCCCTGCACACTCAATTACAAGATCAGTAACCACATAAATTCATCATAGCCGAAGCAACTTAAATAACACATGCATTCTCATGCCATAGTACAATTTAACATAATTAAAAATCATATTACAATTTTCCATCATCCCTAATTCATTTTTCTGAAAAGTAACTTATCCAAACATCACCCAATTAGTTTTTCCGAAAACATAATAAAGTTAAATAGTCTGACAAATTTCGGGAACTGCTATCCCACAAATATGAAAGTAACAATAACAGTACTGTAAATAGTCATAACAATAGTAGTAAAAAGGGCGGTCCTCACAATGATCAAGAGTTTTATGCAATAATTCAGGCTTTGAAGAAATAGAGACATTATTTGTTGCCAAAGGAGTTTGTTTTATATACTGATCATCAGGCTTTGCAGTATCTTAATAGTCAAGGAAAGTTAAATCAAAGGCACTTAAAATGGGTTGAGTTTTTGTAGAGTTATACTTTTGTTTTGAAGCATAGGAGTGGGAAGTCCAACAGAGTTGCAGATGCCTTGAGTAGAAGGCAAAATTTATTGACATAAATGAAGATAGAGGTTGTTGGGTTCGATGAGATGAAAAGTTTGCATCCTGAAGATCCACATTTTACAGAGGCCTAGAAAGCTTGTCTAGAGTTACTTTGAATAGGACAAAATGGTTGGATTTCATAATCCAAGATGGCATGTTGTTTATAGGAAGTCAGTTGTGCATTCTGAGGAGTTCCATGAGAGAGAACCTGATTAAGGAGAAGCATAGTGGAGGATTGGCTAGACACTTTGGTCAAGATCAGACCATTGCTATTGTTGGTGAAAATTATTATTGGCCACAGTTTCAGTAGGATGTGAGGAAATTCATGCAGAGTTGCAGAGTGTGTCAGATGGAAAAAGGAACAAGTCAGAATATAGGGCTATATCAGCCATTACTTGTACCAGAGAAGCCATGGGATGATATCAGTATGGATTTATTTCTTGGTTTACCAAGGACACAAAGAGGACATGATTCTATTTTTGTGGTAGTGGACAGATTCTCATAGATGGTACATTTTATTCCTTGCAAGAAGACTAATGATGTTGTTCATATTGCAGAATTATTTTTCAGGGAGGTGGTGAGATTACATGGTCTACCAAAGAGCATAGTTTTATATTGAGATACCAAGTTTGTTGGTTATTTTTGGAGGACATTGTGGAAGAAGTTGAAAATAGATTTGAAATTCAGTTATGCACACCATCCACAGTCTGATGGACAGATAGAAGTGGTGAATAGGAGTTTGGGTAACTTGCTACGATGCTTAGTAATAGATAAGCCCAAGGATGGGATTTGATTTTACCACAGGCAGAATTTGCTTACAACAATTCTGTCAATAGGAGCACAAGTAAATCTCCATTCCAGGTTGTGTATGGGAGTAGACCAAGAAATGCTTCCAAATTGAGGAAGAAGGATAAGGGAGAGAAGAGTAGTGCCGAACCCAAAAATTTCGCTAAGCACATAAAGAATTTGCATGAAGAGGTAAGAAAGCATATCCATAAGATGAATTCTCAATATAAGGCTAAGGTAGATTAGAAGAGGAGACATAAGGAGTTTCAGGAGGGTGTTGAAGTCATGGTTCACGTGAGAAAAGAAATATTTCTAGTTGGTACATATAATAAGCTGAAGATGAGAAAAATTGGACCATGTAGAATCCTGAAGAAGCATGATTCAAGAAATGCATTTGAGGTAGAGTTGGCTGATGACATCAATATTTCACCAATGTTCAACATTTTAGATTTGACAGAGTATCATGATGATGGACTTGATAAAGGAACATAGTGGGACATTCTAGCACCTACTTCAGAGAAGTATGAGATAGAGGGCATTCTGGATAGCCGTGTGGGTAAGAGTATAAGAAACAAGCAGTATATAGAATACTTGGTGAAATGGAAAGGAAGGCGCATTAAAGATTCATCATGGTTATCTAAGGCCGAGGTTAACCATTTTGGTTTCCCTCTAACTCATGAGAAGTGACAGGGTCACTTTTCAAATTACCCCGGGTGTTTAATGTAGGAGCATCTAGGGTGTAAGAGCAATCTTGCATCAACCAAAAAAAATGTTGTTTCTTTTCAATAAGGGCTAAATTGGGCAAGGTTACTATTTTTAGTAAGTTTGCATTTGTGCATGGTTGGATACAAAATCTTATGCGAACCTCTAGAACGGTGAATTGAAGCTAATGGTGAATAAATCATTTCAATATCATTTGTCATTTGTGAGATATTAAAATTTCAAATTCCAAAAATCCTATTGAAATATTCAAAGTCAAATTTGAGGCACTTAGAGGCTCCGGATGGGCCCAAAATTTTTCAGGAAACCCAAGTAATCTACTTTTACACACAACCGTCTTTTTGAGAGCTTTCCTAACATGTATTATAATTGAAAATCCAATAGTCGGATTGAAAGTTGTGGCCCCACGAAGTTGACCTATTTTTGGAGGGAGATGCAAATTTTAAAACTAAGATGGTGGCCGCCAAAAAGGGCTATATATGACCATTTTTTGGGAACCCTTGGGGATGTAGAGTTAAGGAGGAAAGTGTAGAGTCAAGAATAGGCAGGAAAATAGAAACTCTAGCAGATTTGGGGTTGCAGAAGGCTGGAGATTCCAGAGTCCTGAGAGAGGGAGCTATAATGTGTTATAGCCTGTAGGGGATTTATCCTCTGATTGTATTTGAGCTTTTGTAATGTAACATTTTGCCCATATTAATAAAATATCATTATATTCTCTATGTGCAATTTTTAGTATTGTGTGTTTTGTGATTTACCCCCTTCATCAAGTGATATCATAGCCAAGTTCTTGAGTGTGTAGAGAGATCATCGACCGTGAGACAGTTTGCACCAGGACCTGAGGTTGTGGGTTTGCTGCAAAGATCAAGATGCCTCCACAAAGAAACTGTGGTGGGAGCAATGCTATGATGGAAGAGGCTTTTAGAACCCTGCAAAGAAAAATTGATGCATTGCAAGAGGAGCTGCAAAGAGGGTTTGAGCCGAGAAGGAGAGAGGAAAGCAAAAATGAAGCTGAAGAAGAGCTATCTGAGGAAGAACAAGAAGCTACGCGATATCCTGTAGAAGAAAGGTTGTTGAGGGTCATTTCAAAGATCGGAAAGAGGCCCAGGATTGAAGTTTATACCTATTTTAGAGATTTGAATATGGAACAACTTATTGATTGGATCAACGATATGGAGTATTTCAAGTATGAAGATGTGGAAGACCTAGAACGGGTCAAGTTTGCAAAGACAAAGTTGAAGGTCCATGCCAATATTTGGTGGAAGGAGGTCATGTTAGTGAGAAATAGAAAAGGAAAAGCAAAGATTACCAGATGGGATCTGATGGTGGAGAAATTGAAGAAGAAGTTCATTCCTGTGTACCATGAGATGGAGTTGCTAAAGAAGCTGCAATGATTGAAGCAAGGTAACAAGTATGTTAAGGAGTATACAAATTTCTTTTTATAAGATTACTATCAGGACAGGCCATGGAGAGGCCAACAAGGAGAAAGTAGCCCATTACATTAATGGGTTGAGGTCAAGTATTCAAGAAGAGTTGAGCCTGGTCAGAATGACTACCATAGAAGATGCATACCAGTTTTCCTTGAAGGTGGAAGAGAAGTTGAATAAGAGATTTGAAAGCAAGCAAAGGGGAAGAGGTCAAGGTGGAAGACTCTATGGAGGCCAAAATGAAGATCCAAAGAAAAGTGAAGAAGTTGGAACCAGTTGAAATTAGAAAGGAGATAATACCTACTGTCCTCGTGACCAGAACAATGGTGAGCAAAGAGGAAGAGGCAGACCTGGGAAAGGACCTGGAAGAGGAGGTTTTAGAGGAACTTGTTTCCAATGTGGAGAAGAAGGACATCGAGCATATGAGTGTCCATAACATCAAGGAAGGAAAAATAGAAGACCTGAAGGTAATACACGAGTTGCACATGTCGATGAAGATGTGCAATCTAAGAGCTCTACATATGCTAAAAGGGGAGAAATCCTAGTTGTCAGAAGAACTTTGTTGAATGAGAAGAAATAACCCAATCAGAGGAAGATTTTATTCTACACAAGGTGCAAATGTGAAGGTAATTGTTGTGATAATATTATTGATAGTGGAAGCACTAATAATCTTGTTTTAGAAGAGATGGTTGACAAGAAGAAAGCATCTGCATCCATATCGGATTGCATGGTTGTAGAAGGACCATAGAGCTTTGGTCAATGAGCAGTGTTTAGTGAAGTTCAAGATTGGTGACTACCATGACAAGGTTTTGTGTGAGATCATACCCATGAATGCATGTCATATGTTATTGGGGAGGCCATAGCAATATGATAGGAGCGTTGTCCATGCTGGTCGTGCAAATACATACTCCCTAACAAAGGATGGAGTTCATCATAAGTTGAAGCCCTTGAAGGAGGTGGAAGAAAAGGTATGTAGTACTGCCAGAATTTGATCGGTAGATGGTAGAAAATTTTTGGAGGGTATGAAGCATGAGTGCCATTGCATTGATTCCTAAGATTAGTCAAGAGAAATGTGAAGATGTACTAGCAGAAGTTTCAGATATGTTGGAAGAATTTTAGGACATTGTCTCTGATAATGTAACAGAAGGTTTACCACTAGTGAGGAAGCTAAGTCATCAAATGGATTTGATACCAAGATCTAGTTTGCCAAATAAGGCAGCCCATAGAATGACTCCAGCAGAGAGTGAAGAGTAAAACAGACAAGTTCAAGAGCTGTTGAGGAAGGGATTGATAAGAGAGAGCCTAAGTCCATGTGTGGTACCTGCAGTACTAGCACTGAGGAAAGATGGAGTGTGGAGGATGTGTACAGATTCTTGAGCCATCAACAAGATCACAATCAAGTATAGATTTCCATTGTCCAGAATGGATGACATAATGGATTGTTTGAATGGAGCCAAGTACTTCATGAAGATTGATCTAAAGAGTGGGTATCACCAAATTTGAATCAGAGAAGGAGATGAATGGAAGACAACCTTCAAGACAAATGAGGGTTTGTATGAGTGGTTAGTCATGCCATTTGGGCTAACCAATGCACTGAGCACATTCATGCGGCTCATGAACAAGGTATTGAAAGAAATTTTGGGAAGTTTTGTTATTGTTTATTTGGATGATATTTTGATTTTCAATAAGACTTGGGATGAGCATTTGATGCATATCAGAAGAGAAGTTGAGGGAGGAGAAGTCATTGATTAATCTGAAGAAATGTAGTTTTGCAAAGAAGAAGTTGGTATACCTAGGATTTGTTGTCTCAGAGGAAGGTCTTAAGATGGACCTAGAGAAGGCAAGAGCTATCATTAAAGGGCCTACTCCAAGGAGTACTATAGACATAAGATCTTTTCATGGTTTGGAAAGTTTCTATAGAAAGTTTATTAGGAATTTTAGTAGCATTTGTGCACCCCTAACTAAGACAATGAGAGAGGATAGAGAAGTGTTTAGATGGACTAAAGGAGTAGATAAGAGCTTTGATACATTGAAGCAGAAAGTTATAGAACAACCTGTTTTGGCACTTCCAAATCTCAATAAGGTATTTTAAGTAGATTGTGATGCTAGTGGTAGTGGTATAGGAGTTGTTCTGAGTTAAGAAGGTAAGCCCATTGCCTATTTTAGTGAGAAGCTTAATGATGCCAAGAAAAAGTATTATGTTTGTGATAAGGAGTTTTATGCAATAGTTCAGGCTTTGAAGAAATGGAGACAATATTTGTTGCCAAAGGAGTTTGTTTTATATATTGATCATCAGGCTTTGCAGTATCTTAATAGTCAAGGAAAGTTAAATCAAAGGCACTTAAAATGGGTTGAGTTTTTGCAGAGTTATACTTTTGTTTTGAAGCACAAGAGTGGGAAGTCCAACAGAGTTGCAGATGCCTTGAGTAGAAGGCAAAATTTGTTGACAGAAATGAAGATAGAGGTTGTTGGGATTGATGAGCTCAAAAGTTTGTATCCTGAAGATCCAGATTTTGCAGAGGCTTGGAAAGCTTTTCTAGAACCTATTACTTTGGATAGGACAAAATGGTTGGATTTCATAATCCAAGATGGTATGTTGTTTAGAGGAAGCCAGTTGTACATTCCGAGGAGTTCCATGAGAGAGAACCTAATTAAGAAGAAGCATAGTGGACGATTGGTTGGACACTTTGGTCGAGATAAGACCATTGCTATTGTTGGT
Source organism: Cunninghamia lanceolata (assembly GCA_027924645.1). Lineage (NCBI taxonomy): Eukaryota > Viridiplantae > Streptophyta > Pinopsida > Cupressales > Cupressaceae > Cunninghamia > Cunninghamia lanceolata. The sequence goes on along the minus strand of BSBN01000717.1, from coordinate 3,228,665 downwards.
GAAAATAATTATTGGCCACAGTTGTAGCAAGATGTGAGGAAATTCATGCAGAGTTGCAGAGTGTCAGATGGCAAAAGGAACAAGTCAAAATATATGGCTATATCAGCCATTACCTATACTAGAGAAGCCATGGGATGATATCAGTATGGATTTATTTCTTGGTTTACCAAGGACACAGAGAGGACATGATTCCATTTTTGTGGTGTTGGACAGATTCTTGAAAATGACACATTTTATTCCTTGCAAGAAGACTAATGATGTTGTTCATATTGCAGAATTATTTTTTAGGGAGGTGGTGAGATTACATGGTCTACCAAAGAGCATAGTTTCAAATCAAGATACCAAGTTTGTTGGTTATTTCTAGAGGACATTGTGGAAGAAGTTGAAAACATATTTGAAGTTCAGTTTTGCACACCATCCATACACTGATGGACAGACAGAAGTGGTGAATAGGAGTTTGGTTAACCTGCTACGATGCTTAGTAGGAGATAAGCCCAAGGGATGGGATTTGATTTTACCATAGGCAGAATTTGCTTACAACAATTCTGTCAATAGGAGCACAGGTAAATCTCCATTCCGGGTTGTGTATGGGAGTAGGCCAAGAACTGCTTCTGAATTGAGGAGGATGGATAAGGGGGAGAAGAGTAGTGCCGAAGCCAAAAATTTCATTGAGCACATGAAGAATTTGCACGAAGAGGTAAGAAAGCATATCCATAAGATGAATTCTCAATATAAGGCTAAGGCAGATCAGAAGAGGAGACATAAGGAGTTTCAGGAGGGTGATGAAGTCATGGTTCACTTGAGAAAAGAAAGATTTCCAGTTGTTACATATAATAAGCTGAAGATGAGGAAATTTGGACCATGTAGAATCTTGAAGAAGCATGATTTAGGAAATGCATTTGAGATAGAGTTGCCTGATGACATCAATATTTCACTAGTGTTCAACATTTCAAATTTGACAGAGTATCACGATGATGGACTTGATAAAGGAACATAGTGGGACATTCCAACATCTACTTCAGAGAAGGATGAGATAGAGGGCATTCTGGATAGCCATGTGGGTTAGAGTACAAGAAACATGTAGTATATAGAATACTTGGTGAAATGGAAAGGAAGGCTCGTTGAAGATTCATCATGGTTATTTAAGACCGAGGTTAACCATTTTGGTTTTCCCTCTAACTCATGAGAAGTGGCAGGGTCACTTTTCAAATTACCTCGGGTGTTTGATGCAAGAGCATCCAAGGTGTAAGAGAAATATTGCATCAACAAAAAAAAATGTTGTTTCTTTTCAATAAGGGCTAAATTGGGCAAGGTTACTATTTTTAGTAAGTTTGCATTTGTGCACGGTCAGATACAAAATCTTACATGAACCTCGAGAATGGTGAATTGAAGCTAATGGTGAAGAAATCATTTCAATATCATTTGTCATTTGTGAGATTAAAATTTTAAATTCCAAAAATCCTATTGAAATATTCAAAGTCAAATTTGAGGCACTTAGAGGCTCCCGAAGGGCCTAAAATTTGGTAGGAAACCTGAGTAATCAACTTTTGCACACTACCATCTTTTCGAGAGCTTTCCAAAAAGGTATTATAATTCAAAATCTAATGGTTGGATCGAAAGTTATGGCCCCACGAAGTTGACCTATTTTTGGAGGGAGATGCAAATTTCAAAATTAAGATGGTGGCCGCCAAAAAGGGCTATATATGACCATTTTTGGGAACCCTTGGGGAGGTAGAGTTAAGGGGGAAAGTGTAGAGTCAAGAATAGGCAGGAAAACATAAACCCTAGCAGATTTGGGGTTATGAAAGGCTGAAGATTCCAGAGTACTGAGAGAGGGAGTTGTAATGTGTTGCAACCTGTATAGGATTCATCCTCTGATTGTATTTGAGATTTTGTAATGTAATGTTTTGCCCATATTAATAAAATATCATTCTATTTTCTATGTGCAATTTCTGTTATTGTTTGTTTTGTGATTTAGCCCCTTCATCAAGTGGTATCAGAGCCAAGTTCCTAAGTGTGTAGACAGATCACCGACCATGGGCAGTTTGCACCATAACCTGAGGTTGTGGGTTTGCTATAGAGATCAAGATGTCTCCATGACGAAACCATGGTGGGAGGAATGCTTTGACAGAAGAGGGTTTTAGAGCCCCACAAAGAAAAATTGATGCATTGCAAGAGGAGTTGCGAAGAGGGTTCGAGCCGAGAAGGAGAGAGGAAAGCGAAGATGAAGCTGAAGAAGAGCTATCTGAGGAAGAACAAGAAGCTGCGGGAGATCCTGCAGAAGTTAGGTTGTTGAGGGCCATTTCAAAGATTGGAAAGAGTCCCAGGATCGAAGTTTCTACTTATTCTGGAGATTTGAATCCGGAACAAATTATTGATTAGATCAATGATATGGAGTATTTTTAGTATGAAGATGTGGAAGTACCAGAATAGGTCAAGTTCGCAAAGACAAGGTTGAATGGCCATGCCATTATTTGGTGGAAGGAGGTCCTGTTAGAGAGAAATAGAAGAGGAAAAGAAAAGATTACCAGATGGGATCGGATGGTGGAGAAATTGAAGAAGCAGTTCATTCCTATGGACTATGAGATGGAGTTGCTGAAGAAGCTACAAGGATTGAAGCAAGGTAACAAGTCTGTTAAGGAGTATACAAAAAAATATTATAATATCACTATCAGAATATGCCATGGAGAGGCCAACAAGGAGAAGGTAGCCCGTTACATTAATGGGTTGAGGCCAAGTATTGAAGAAGAGTTGAGCTTGGTTAGAATGACTACCATACAAGATGCGTACCAGTTTTCCCTAAAGGTGGAAGAGAAGATGAATAAGAGATTTGAAAGCAAGCAAAGGGGAAGAGGTCAAGGCAGAAGGACTGGTGGAAGACCCTATGGAGGCTAAAATGAAGATCCAAAAAAAAGTGAATAAGCTGGAACAAGTTGAAATCACAGAGGAGATAATACCTACCGCCCTTGTGACCATAACAATGGTGAGCAAAGAGGAAGAGGCAGATCTGGGCAAGGACTTGGAAGAGGAGGTTTCAGAGGAACCTATTTCTAATGTGGCGAAGAAGGACATCGAGCATATGAGTGTCCACAACATCAAAGGAAGGACAAATAGAAGACCTGAAGGTAATGCACAAGTTGCAAATGTCGATGAAGATGTGTAATTTGAACGCTCTGAAGATGCTGAAAGGGGAGAAATCCTAGTTGTTAGAAGAACTTTGTTGAATGAGGCGAAAGAACCCAATCAGAGGAAGAGTTTATTCCACACAAGGTGCAAATGTGAAGGTAAGTGTTGTGATATTATTATTGACAGTGGAAGCACTAATAATCTTGTTTCAGAAGAGATGGTTGACAAGTTGAAGTTGACAAGAAGAAAGCATCTGCATCTATATCGGATTGCATGGTTGCAGAAGGACCATAGAGCTTTGGTCAATGAGCAGTGTTTAGTGAAGTTCAAGATTGGAGACTACCATGATGAGGTGCTATGTGACATCATACTGATGAATGCATGTCATATGTTATTGGGCAGGCTGTAGCAGTATGATAGGAGCATTGTCCATGATGGTCGTACAAACACATACTCCCTAACAAAGGATGGAGTTCATCATAAGTTGAAGCCCTTGAAGGAGGTGGAAGAAAAGGTATGTAGTACTGCCAGAATTTGCTTGTTAGATGGTAGAAAATTTTTGGAGGGTATGAAGCATGAGCGCCATTGCTTTGTATTGATTCCTAAGATTATTCAAGAGAAATGTGAAGATGTACTAGCAGAAGTTTCAGATATGTTGGAAGAATTTCAAGACATTGTCTCTGATAATGTACGAGAAGGTATACCACCAGTGAGGAAGATAAGTCATCAAATGGATTTGATACCAGGAGCCAGTTTGCTGAATAAGGCAGCCTATAGAATGACTCCAGTAGAGAGTGAAGAGTTGAACAGACAAGTTTAGGAGTTGTTGAAGAAGGGATTGATAAGAGAGAGCCTAAGTCCATGTGCGGTACCTACAGTACTAGCACCGAAGAAAGATAGAGAGGGGAGGATGTGTACAGATTCCTGATCTATCAACAAGATCACAATCAAGTATAGATTTCCATTTCCCAGAATGGATGACATAATAGATTGTTTGAATGGAGCCAAGTACTTCACGAATATTGATCTAAAGAGTGGGTATCACAAGATTCGAATCAAAGAAGGAGATGAATGGAAGACAACCTTCAAGACAAATGAGGGTTTGTATGAGTGGTTAGTCATGCCATTTGGGCTAACCAATACACCAAGCACATTCATGCGGCTCATGAACGAGGTATTGAAAGAGTTTTTGGGAAGTTTTGTTATTATTTATTTAGATGACATTTTGATTTTCAGTAAGACTTGGGATGAGCATTTGATGCATATCAGAAGCATTTTAGAGAAGCTGAGAGAGGAGAAGTCATTGATTAATCTGAATAAATGTATTTTTGGAAAAGAGCTGGTATTCCTAGGATTTGTTGTCTCAAAGGAAGATCTTAAGATGGACCCAGAGAAGGTGAGAGCTAAGGAGTGCTATAGAGGTAAGATCTTTTCATGGTTTGGCAAGTTTCTACAGAAAGTTTATCAGGAATTTTAGTAGCATTTGTGCACCCCTAACTAAGACAATGACAGGGGATAGAAAAGAGTTTAGATGGACTAAAGGAGCAGACAAAAGCTTTGATACATTGAAGCAGAAAGTCGTAGAACAACCTTTTTTGGCACATCCAGATTTCAATAAGGTATTTTAGGTAGATTGTGATGCTAGTGGTAGTGGTATAGGAGCTATTCTGAGTTAAGAAGGTAAGCCCATTGCCTATTTTAGTGAGAAGCTTAATGATGCGAAGAAAAACTATTCTGTTTATGATTAGGAGTTTTATGCAATAGTTCAGGCTTTGAAGAAATGGAGACATTATTTGTTGCCAAAGGAGTTTGTTTTATATACTGATAATCAAGCTTTGGAGTATCTTAATAGTCAAGGAAAGTTAAATCAAAGGCACTTAAAATAGGTTGAGTTTTTGTAGAGTTATACTTTTGTTTTGAAGCACAGGAGTGGGTAGTCCAACAAAGTTACAGATGCCTTGAGTAGAAGGCAAAATTTGTTGACATAAATGAAGATAGAGGTTGTAGGGTTTGATGAGCACAAAAGTTTGTATCCTGAAGATCTAGATTTTGCAGAGGCCTGGAAAGCTTGTCTAGAACCTGTTACTTTGGATAGGACAAAATGGTTGGATTTCATAATCCAAGATGGCATGTTGTTTATAGGAAGCCAGTTGTGCATTCCAAGGAGTTCCATGAGAGAGAACCTGATTAAGGAGAAACATAGTGGAGGGTTGGCTAGACACTTTGGTCAAGAAAAGACTATTGCTATTGTTGGTGAAAATTATTATTGGCCACAGTTGCAGCAGGATGTGAGGAAATTCGTGCAAAGTTGCAGAGTGTGTCAGATGGCAAAAGGAACAAGTCAGAATATAGGGCTATATCAGCCATTACTTGTACCAGAGAAGCCATGGGATGATATCAATATGGATTTATTTCTTGGTTTACCAAGGACACAGAGAGGACATGATTCCTTTTTTGTGGTGGTGGATAGATTCTCGAAGATGCTACATTTTATTCCTTGCAAGAAGACTAATGATGTTCATATTGTAGAGTTATTTTTTAGAGAGGTGGTGAGATTATATGGTCTACCAAAGAGCATAGTTTCAGATCGAGATACCAAGTTTGTTGGTTATTTCTAGAGGACATTGTGGAAGAAGTTGAAAACAGATTTGAAGTTCAATTTTGCACACCATCCATAGACTGATGGACAGACAGAAGTGGTGAATAGGAGTTTGGGTAACCTGCTACGATGCTTAGTATGAGATAAGCCCAAGGGATGGGATTTGATTTTATTAGAGGCAGAATTTGCTTACAACAATTCTATCAATAAGAGCATAGGTAAATCTCCATTCTAGGTTGTGTATGGGGGTAGCCGAAGAACTGCTTCCAAATTGAGGAGGATGGATAAGGGGGAGAAGAGTAGTGCCAAAGCCAAAAATTTTACTAAGCACATGAAGAATTTGCACAAAGAGGTAAGAAAGCATATCCATAAGATGAATTCTCAGTATAAGGCTAAGGCAGATCAGAAGAGGAGACATAAGGAGTTTCAGGAGGGTGATGAAGTCATGGTTCACTTGAGAAAAGAAATATTTCCAGTTGGTACATATAATAAGATGAAGATGAGAAAATTTGGACCATGTAGAATCTTGAAGAAGCGTGATTCAAGAAATGCATTTGAGGTAGAGTTGGCTGATGACATCAATATTTCACTAGTGTTCAACATTTCAGATTTGATAGAGTATCATGATGATGGACTTGATAAAGGAACATAGTGGGACATTCCATCATCTATTTCAAAGAAGGATGATATAGAGGGCATTGTGGATAGCTATGTGGGTAAGAGTACAAGAAACAGGCAGTATATAGAATACCTGGTGAAATGGAAAGGAATGCCCATTGAAGATTCATCATGGTTATCTATGACTGAGGTTAACCATTTTGGTTTCCCTCTAACTCATGAGAAGTGATAGGGTCACTTTTCAAATTACCCCGAGTGTTTGATGCAGGAGCATCCAGGGTGTAAGAGTAATCTTGCATCAACCAAAAAACAATGTTGTTTCTTTTCAATAAGGACTAAATTGGGCAAGGTTACTATTTTTAGTAAGTTTGTATTTGTGAATGGTTGGATACAAAATCTTACATGGACCTCCAGAATGGTGAATTGAAGCTAATGGTGAAGAAATCATTTCAATATCATTTGTCATTTGTGAGATATTAAAATTTTAAATTCCAAAAATCCTATTGGAATATTCAAAGTCAAATTTGAGGCACTTAGAGGCTCTGGATGGGCCCAAAATTTCCCAGGAAACCCTAGCAATCTACTTTTTTGCACAACTGTCTTTTCGAGAGCTTTCTGAAAAGGTATTATAATTAAAAATCCAATGGTCAGATTGAAAGTTATGGCCCCGCGAAGTTGACCTATTTTTGGAGGGAGATGCAAATTTCAAAATTAAGATGGTGGCTGCCAAAAAGGGCTATCTATGACTATTTTTGGGAACCCTTGGAGAGGTAGAGTTAAGGAGGAAAGTGTAGAGTCAAGAATAGGTAGGAAAACAGAAACCCTAGTAGATTTGGCGTTGCGGAAGGCTGAAGATTCCAGAGTCCTGAGAGAGGGAGCTGTAATGTGTTGTAGCCTATAGGGGATTCATCCTCTGATTGTATTTGAGCTTTTGTAATGTAATGTTTTGCCCATATTAATAAAATATCATTCTATTTTCTATGTGTAATTTATGTTATTGTGTGTTTTGTGATTTACCCCCTTCATCAAGTGGTATCAGAGCCAAGTTCCTGAGTGTGTAGATAGGTCGCCGACCGTGAGGCAGTTTGCACCAGGACTTGAGGTTGTGGGTTTGCTGCAGAGATCAAGATGCCTCCACGAAGAAACCCTAGTGGGAGGAATGCTTTGACGGAAGAGGGTTTTAGAGCCCTGTAAAGAAAAATTGATGCATTGCAAGAGGAGCTGCGAAGAGGGTTTGAGCCGAGAAGGAGAGATGAAAGGGAAGATGAAGCTGAAGAAGAGCTATCTGAGGAAGAACAAGAAGCTACGAAAGATTCTGCATAAGTTAGGTTGTTGAGGGCCATTTCAAAGATCGAAAAGAGGCCCAAGATCGAAGTTTCTACCTATTCTGGAGATTTGAATCGGGAACAACTTATTGATTGGATCAATGATATGGAGTATTTAGAGTATGAAGATGTGGAAGACCCAGAATGGGTCAAGTTTGCAAAGACAAAGTTGAAGGGCCATGTCAGTATTTCATGGAAGGAGGTCCTGTTAGAGAGAAATAGAAGAGGAAAAGCAAAGATTACCAAATAGGATTGGATGGTGGAGAAATTGAAGAAGTAATTCATTCTTGTGGACTATGAGATGGAGTTGCTAAAGAAGCTGCAAGGATTGAAGCAATATAACAAGTCTGTTAAGGAGTATACAAAAAAATATTATAAGATCATTATCAGGACAGGCCATGGAGAAGCCAACAAGGAGAAGATAGCCTGTTACATTAATGGGTTGAGGCCAAATATTCAAGAAGAGTTGAGCATGGTCAGAATGACTACCATAGAAGATGCATACCAATTTTCCTTGAAGGTGGAAGAGAAGCTGAATAAGAGATTTGAAAGCAAGCAAAGGGGAAGAAGTCAAGGCGGAAGGACTGGTGGAAGACCCTATGGAGGTAGAAATGAAGATCTAAAGAAAAGTGAAGAAGTTAGAACCAGTTGAAATCAGAGAGGAGATAATACCTACCGCCCTTGTGACCAGAACAATGGTGAGAAAAGAGGAAGAGGTGGACCTGGGCAAGGACCTGGAAGAGGAGGTTTTAGAGGAGTCTGTTTCCAATGTGGAGAAGGACATCGATCATATGAGTGTCCACAATATCAAGGAAGGAAAAATAGAAGACCTTAAGGTAATGCACGAGTTGCACATGTCGATGAAGATGTGCAATCTAAGCGCTCTGAACATACAGAAAGGGGAGAAATCCTAGTTGTCAAAAGAACTTTGTTGAATAAGGAGAAATAACCCAATTAGAGGAAGAGTTTATTCCACACAAGGTTGAAATGTGAAGGTAAGTGTTGTGATATTATTATTGACAGTGGAAGCACTAATAATCTTGTTTCAGAAGATATGGTTGACAAGTTGAAGTTGACAAGAAGAAAGCATCCGCATCCATATCGGATTGTATGGTTACAGAAGGACCATAGAGCTTTGGTCAGTGAGCAGTGTTTAGTGAAGTTCAAGATTGGTGACTAGCATGATGAGGTACTATGTGACATCATACTGATGAATGCGTGTCATATGTTATTGGGGAGGTTGTACCAGTATGATAGGAGCGCTATCCGTGATATCCATGCAAACACATACTCCCTAACAAAGGATGGAGTTTGTCATAAGTTGAAGCCCTTGAAGGACGTGGAAAAAAAGGTATGTAGTACTTCCAGAATTTGCTTGGTAAATGGTAAAAAAATTTTGGAGGGTATGAAGCATGAGCACCATTGCTTTGCATTGATTTGTAAGATTAGTCAAGAGAAATGTGAAGATGTACTAGCAGAAGTTTTAGATATGTTGGAAGAATTTCAGGACATTGTCTCTGATAATGTACCAAAAGGTTTACCACCAGTGAGGAAGATAAGTCATCAAATGAATTTGATACCAGGAGCCAGTTTGCTGAATAAGGTAGCCCATAGAATGACTCTAGCAGAGAGTGAAGAGTTGAATAGACAAGTTTAGGAGCTGTTGAGGAAGGGATTGATAAGAGAGAGCCTAAGTTCATGTGTGGTACCTGCAGTACTAGCACTGAAGAAAGATGGAGAGTGGAGGATGTGTACAGATTCTCGAGCCATCAACAAGATCAAAATCAAGTACAGATCTCCATTTTCCAGAATGGATGACATAATGGATTGTTTGAATGGAGCCAATTACTTCACAAAGATTAATCTAAAGAGTGGGTATCACAAGATTCGAATCAAAGAAGGAGATGAATGGAAGACAACCGTCAAGACAAAGGAGGGTTTGTATGAGTGGTTAGTCATGCCATTTGGGCTAACCAATGCACCGAGCACATTCATGAATGAGGCATTGAAAGAATTTTTGGAAAGTTTTGTTATTGTTTATTTAGATGACATTTTAATTTTCAGTAAGACTTGGGACGAGCATTTGATGCATATCAGAAGAGTTTTAGAGAAGCTGAGGGAGGAGAAGTCGTTGATTAATCTGAAGAAATGTAGTTTAGCAAAGGAGTTGGTATACTTGGGATTTGTTGTCTTAGAGGAAGGTCTTAAGATGGACCCAGAGAAGGTGAGAGCTATCATTGAATGGCCTACACCAAGGAGTGCTATAGAGATAAGATCTTTTCATGGTTTGGCAAGTTTCTACAGAAAGTTTATCAGAAATTTTAGTAGCATTTGTGCACCCCTAACTGAGACAATGATAGGGGATAGAAATGATTTTAGATGGACTAAAGGAGCAGACAAGAGCTTTGAAACATTGAAGTAGAAAGTCGTAGAACAACCTATTTTTGCACTTCCAGATTTCAATAAGGTATTTCAAGTAGATTGTGATGCTAGTGGTAGTGGTATATGAGCTGTTCTAAGTCAAGAAGGTAAGCCCATTGCCTATTTTAGTGAGAAGCTTAATGATGCAAGAAAAAGTATTTTGTTTATGATCAGGAGTTTTATGCAATAGTTCAAGCTTTGAAGAAATGGAGACATTATTTGTTGCCAAAGGAGTTTGTTTTATATACTGATCATCAGGCTTTGCAGCATCTTAATAGTCAAAGAAAGTTAAATCAAAGGGACTTAAAATGGGTTGATTTTTTGCAGAGTTATACTTTTGTTTTGAAGCATAGGAGTGGGAAGTCCAACAGAGTTGTAGATACCTTGAGTAGAAGGCAAAGTTTATTGACAAAAATGAAGATAGAGGTTGTTGGGTTTGATGAGCTCAAAAGTTTGTATCCTAAAGATCTAGATTTTGTAGAGGCCTAGAAAGCTTGTCTGGAACCTGTTACTTTGGATAGGACAAAATGGTTGGATTTCATAATCCAAGATGGCATGGTGTTTAGAGGAAGCTAGTTGTGCATTCCGAGGAGTTCCATGAGAGAGAACTTGATTAAGGAGAAGCATAGTGGAGGATTGGCTGGACACTTTGGTCGAGATAAGACAATTGGTATGGTTGGTGAAAATTATTATTGGCCACAGTTGGAATAGGATGTGAGGAAATTCATGCAAAGTTGCAGAGTGTGTCAGATGGAAAAAAGGAACAAGTCAGAATATAGGGCTATATTATCCATTCCCTATAGCAGAGAAGCCATGGCATGATATCATTATGGATTTATTTCTTAGTTTACCAAGGACACAGAGAGGACATGATTCCATTTTTTTGGTGGTGGACAGATTCTCAAAGATGGCACATTTTATTCCTTGCAAGAAGACTAATGATGTTCATATTGCAGAGTTATTTTTCAGGGAGGTAGTGAGATTAGATGGTCTACCAAAGGGCATTGTTTCAGATCAAGATACCAAGTTTATTGGTTATTTCTAGAGGACATTGTGGAAGAAGTTGAAAATAGATTTGAATTTCAGTTCTGCACAGCATCCATAGATTGATGGATAGACAGAAGTGGTGAATAGGAGTTTGGGTAACCTGCTATGATGCTTAGAAGGAGATAAGCCCAAGGGATGGGATTTGATTTTACCACATGCAGAATTTGCTTACAACAATTCTGTCAATAGGAGCATAGGTAAATCTCCATTCCAGGTTGTGTATGGGAGTAGCCCAAGAACTGCTTCCAAATTGAGGAGGATGGATAAGGGGGAGAAGAGTAGTGCCGAAGCCAAAAATTTTGTTGAGCACATGAAGAATTTGCATGAAGAGGTAAGAAAGCATATCCATAAGATGAATTCTCAATATAAGGCTAAGGCAGATTAGAAGAGGAGACATAAGGAGTTTCAGGAGGGTGATGAAGTCATGGTTCACTTGAGAAAAAAAATATTTCCAGTTGGTACATATATTAAGCTGAAGATGAGAAAATTTAGACCATGTAGAATCCTGAAGAAGCATGATTCAGGAAATACATTTGAGGTAGAGTTGGCTGATGACATCAATATTTCACTGGTGTTCAACATTTCATATTTGACAGGGTATCATGATGATGGACTTGATAAAGGAACATAGTGGGACACTCCAGCATCTACTTCAGAGAAGGATGAGATAGAGGGCATTCTGGATAGCCGTGTGGGTAAGAGTACAAGAAACAACTAGTATATAGAATACTTTGTGAAATGGAAAGGAAGGCTCATTGAAGATTCATCATGGTTATCTAAGACTAAGGTTAACCATTTTGGTTTCCCTCTAACTCATGAGAAGTGACAGGGTCACTTTTCAAATTACCCCGGGTGTCTGATGTAGGAGCATCCAAGGTGTAAGAGCAATCTTGCATCAACCAAAAAATAATGTTGTTTCTTTTCAATAATGGCTAAATTAGGCAAGGTTACTATTTTTAGTAAGTTTGCATTTGTGCACAGTTGGATACAAAAATCTTACACGGACCTCTAGAATGGTGAATTGAAGCTAATGGTGAAGAAATCATTTCAATATCATTTGTCATTTGTGAGATATTAAAATTTCAAATTCTAAAAATCCTATTAAATATTCAAAGTCAAATTTGAGGTACTTAGAGGCTCCAGATGGGCTCTAAATTTGGTAGGAAACCCAAGTAATCTACTTTTGCACACAACCGTCTTTTCGAGAGCTTTCTGAAAAGGTATTATAATTGAAAATCCAACAAACGGATCGAAAGTTATGGCCCTGCGAATTTGACCTATTTTTGGAGGGAGATGCAAATTTTGAAATTAAGATGGTGGCCGCCAAAAAGGGCTATATATGACCATTTTTGGGAACCCTTGGGGAGGTAGAGTTAAGGGGGAAAGTGTAGAGTCAAGAATAGGCAGGAAAACATAAACCCTAGCAGATTTGGGTTTGTGAAAGGCTGAAGATTCTAGTGTCCTAAGAGAGGGAGCTGTAATATGTTGTAGCCTATAGGGGATTCATCCTCTGATTGTATTTGAGCTTCTGTAATGTAATGTTTTGCCCATAATAATAAAATATCATTCTATTTTCTATGTGCAATTTCTGTTATTGTGTGTTTTGTGATTTACCCCCTTCATCAGTTATGAAGCTTTCTATAAGTTTTCGCTTCAATCTGTGCCTAAATGCAAACTTTCCTAAAATGACAGGGAAACTTTCCAAAATTGGCAGTTTGCTATTTTTAGCAGTTTGGAAAAAAAATGAAAGTCCTACATCATTATTCAGGAGATTATGGAACCATAAACACTAATTATGGAAAGAAATGGAAACAACTGCAATGATTTTGAATCAACTTCTGTTTGGGTGATGCAAGATTGCCCTTACACCACTGGATGCTCCTGCATCACCCTCAGACCATTTGCTATCACAATTTGAGCATAGATCTATTTCTATTTTGGTTTTCTCTTGTTGAGGAGAGTGGTTACTAATGTTTTTAGGATTAAGTAAGTTGTCCTCATTTCTATCAATAGGATTAGTCACAATTTTATCTTCCAATCATGTGGTTTGACCTTGTGTTGAACTTTTGGTGGTGGATTTATGTTTCTCAATATGCAATGCTTGTTGCATAACTTTCCTAACTATCCAATGTTCCAACAAACAAACATCATGTTTAATTTGGTCATTAAGTCCATTAATGTAGAGTTGTAGCCTTTGATAAGGTGTCACATCTTGAGTTCAACTTGCTAATCTCATATGCTCAACACTATATTCAGCTATAGACCCGATTTGTTTTAAATTTTTTAGTTGGGTAAAATAGCTTCCATTCCCTAGTTGCTCAAAATGCGCTACTATGTCATTTGTAAATTATTTCCAACTAATCATTTGCCCTTGCTTTTTAATCACCATCCATCGGTACCATTGATAAGGTTCATATTCTAAATGTTGTGAGCCTATGTCAACCATTGCATTATCTATTATATTATGAATCTTAAAGTATTCTTCAATGAGACTTATCCATGAAGTTACATTAGTATGGTATCAAACTTAGGGATATTTATTTTGGGTAGGTTCAATTTTGGATCTTGAAAAGGTTGTTTTATCCCTTGATTCTGTCTATTAGGGTTGTACCCACCTAGGTGGTTTTGTTAGGACTTCAGTTCATGTAATAGTTCTTGTTTAAACCTATCTAAATCTTTATTGAAAGATGATTCAAATGGCTCAATCAAATTATCCTTAATAAAATGTACCATTATTTCACATCTTGGAGGAATTTACCTTCAATTTTAGGTGGTGGAGAATAAACATCATTGGATACATTTATTTTAGAAAAGTCTTTGAATCCTAAAGATGACATGTATTTTTATGTGTATGTATTTTAAACTCAAGTTTTTCAATATCTTTCCGAAAATATAAAAAAATCCAAAAATTCCAAAAATTGTGTCCTATAGAGAAAAATAATAAAATATGTTTACCTAACTTTGACCACTAAATTACGGACTATATTTTATCTCTAATAATAAATTTCAAAGAATTAAACCCACCTAATTTTTCATAAGCTTTACAAAAATGTATTTTTTTTAAATTCCAAAATTTGTGCCCTATATAGATAATTAATGAAAACAAATGAAATTAAAATAACTTATGTAAAACTTATGATAAAACTCTGAAATCTTACCTACAAAATACCTCAAAACCTAGGAAAAATCGGGTCCAAATTCGCAATGGTTTGAAAGTTATGGTGGAAACAAAAATCTTGGCCCACTTGTTATAATATTTCTTGGAAATAAATGTAAAAATTAGTAAAATTGCATACTAGTTCGAGGGGGTAACCTCCAATAATCAAAAAATAATATGTGAATTCAATATTAGATGATATGATGGTTTGGGAGAGTCTCTCTCGTCCTTATTTATATGCATAACTATGTAGGGACACACCCCTTCATCCTAACTAAGTTATCTTAAGAAATAACTAATACTAATAAATGAATATATTAAGGTTAAGCATGCCACAAGTGCTTAACTTATTATAATTAGGAATATATCATACTAGGATCCTCACAAAACCCATCTCCATATCTAATAGGAGATAATATTCTCATATATCAAATAAAATACTTGTTAAAAAATTAGACATCCATATATGCATTGTTGAAAGTAGAAAGAGACAAAGGAGTAGATTTCAAAAAATCTATAGCCTTCATGTTAACATTGGAGCAAGTATCAATTTTGTTTAAAAAAGAAATATTTAAAGATTAGTTTTATAATTTGCATCCAAGGGAAATTGAAACCATGAATGAGAAAATCATGTTATATTATTTCATTACTGATGTCCTAGTTTCAGTAGGCAAACATCATATACTAGTTTTGTTCAAACTCATACAAAAGGAAAAGTAGATATAAGTCTAGGAACTCCTTTCCTAAATAGTATAAGTCCTTATGTGGTGTCTCCAAATCATATAGTACATTCAATATTGATGGTAAATCATGTACAGTCCCTATAATCAATTTAACACATTTATTAGAGAATCACTAAGAGCTAGCTAGGTTGAGCCTAGTTTGAAAGAACTTGTTGAGCATAAAGAAAGGTTGTATAAAGAAAGAATAAAATGTAAGTTAATGTAGTCTTTATAGTTACAAGATCCTCCAAGCCTATAAGACCAAATACAATATAGTCAAACTTTGATAGATGGAGTATGCATCTAACATTCACTAGAAAAATGGTTAACTTAGATAGTCCAAAAGCCCACATTCCTACAATTCATAAACGGTTAATTCAATGGAAATAGATCGTGTTAAATAAAGAATATGATAAAGAAGTATAGAATAAAGTTGATGAATTAGAAGCAAAATGTTTGATTCAAAATTCTTCTTTGCAATATTCTTCTTCTTGCTCCATTGTTAAAAATCATTCAAAAGTTAAAAGAGGAAAGACAAGAATGATAATAAATTATATTCCTTTGAACATTATTATTGTGGATATCAAATGGTTTTTTTCTAAATAAAGAACAACTAATACAATAGGTGGTTTAAGGAAAAGTATTTAGTAAGTTTGACTACAAGTTTGTCTATCACCAAATCAAGATCAAAAAAGAAAATATTCACAAAATAATATTCACAACTTCAAAAGGGTTGTATGAATGGTTGGTCATGCTTTTTGGTTTAAAAAATGTCCTAGCTTAGTTTCAACAATGAATGGATAAATATTTTTCCCCATTTTATGAATTCATTACTAATTATGTAGATGTTTTCTAGTTTTCTTTGATAACATTAAAGAGCATTACCGACATCTCTAGCCATTTACAAAACTAGTCCATCAAGGTAGCATTAAAATCAATAGTTATTCTAAAATGAAGCAAATATTCCAAGATGAAATAGGATTTTTAAAAGTTGTTATAGGAAGTTAAAAAAATAAAAATGCAACCTCATGTTATTGAGAAAAATTATTTGTTTCCTAACACATTTTGTAGCCTAGAGTAGTGTCAAATATGTTTTGGGCTATATAAATTATGTACATTGGTTTTTACCTAACATTTAAAAAATGTGTAATCCAATAAGGGATGCCTTGAAGGAAAAACCATTTAATTGGATAGAAAGTGCTTTAGCCATTGTTCTTAAATTTAAAAATATCTATAACGAATTACTAGAACTAACACCTTATTTTGTAGAACCATTTATTGTCCAGACAAGTGCTCCCCAAATAATTGGGCTACAATCTTGCTAAAGGATAATGGAGGCAAAGAAGAATTCTACATGTATAATTTAGGTCAATCCAAGAATCACAAGCTCAATTATTTTCTTTGCAAAAAAGAGACTTACAATTATCAAAGCAATTGATAAATGACATGAACTTCTCTTTCTAATTTTTTTTAGAAGTAGAAACTTAAGTTTTTCATGAACAAGTCAATTGGAACACAACTTCATCGAGAACACTATGTCTAATGGCATAGTATTTTAATGTAGTATAATTTTGAAGTCCAACATATTTGAGGAAAATATAATTGTCTACTTGATGCTCTAATAAGGAAAATGATGCATATCAACATGTTCAAATGAAGAAATCCAAATGAATATATTTTAGATAAAAAGTGAGAAGAATTATTTAGCAATCCAAAATATTTTCCTCAATGGGAAAATAGATGAATACAAGATCACAAGAGTTGGCTTTGAAATCTTCCTCCTATTAATAATCTTGTATTATATTTTTATTTAAATTGTAATAATAATTTTTTATCCTTGCAAACAATCCCAAATGGAGTACAAGAACCATTGTATTGATTAAATATTTACCATAATATAATCCTACCCTAGGGATTGTCTAGACCTACACCAACATTTATCAAAGGAGTCACACATATTAGCCATAGTGATCATTGGGCTAGATATTTAGGTCTAGATTGTATTAATTAAGTTTCTCAGTCATCATCTTTAGCCATCATTACTCATTAATGGAGTTAAAATTGATATAGGTCATGGACTAGAGGAAGAAGTATGAACATTAAATGCAAAAATATTTGATGCACAACTATCCTTAGCTACAAGCCAAGAGATTGATAAAATCTTGAATGAACGGGAAAAAGGGTGCCCACCTACCAAGAGCACACTCATATTGATACAAAACAAAAGCAATCATATAAGGGTACAAACTATAGATAAGAGTTAATGGTTGATAGCATAGCTAGATGTCTTGATTGTTATAATGACCCATGTGGGATATGTAAAGTACATAGGTACTTTTGTAAGTAAGTAGTGGATTATGGTGCATTAGGAATGTATTATACACCACTTGATGTGTAGACACCACCACCTAGTAAGTGGTAAGACCCACACCACTGTTGGTTTTAGTTGTCAAATATTATTTTCTTGAAGTTGGTTTTGATTGCAAATAGTGTTTTCTAGAACTTTTTAGAAGCCTCCTTCTACCTATGTAAAGAGACATTGGGAGTATTGTAAGGGAATCCAAATGTTTGTATGTATTTTACATTTGCAAATAATAGAGAAGCCTCAAACTGCCTATCCTCCATGACAATTTTCTCTATTTTTCTAAGTTGAGCTTTAGGAAGTGTCATCTCTGTTGGTAATCATTTATGTCTAGGGTTTAAACTTAGACGTTTGCGAGGTTTTTCATTCAAAACCTTAAAAATTTCTTGGTCCATCGGTGTGAGTTGGCATTTGTTTCAGCGATTATGTTGCTCGTAGTGGTTTGTTCCTTTCATCGCTGTGACATGCGTAATCGGCGAATGAATTATGGGTTTTTTCGATAGGGCGATGAATTGGTTTGTGGTTTTCGGTGTGACATTCTCCGTCGGCGTAGGTGGGAAATGTTGCTCTAATGGGTTGGTGTTTGGCCGATGGGGTGTGTTTTATTGGCGATCGGTGTATCAGTGAAAGGATTTTTGGTGGCTCCAATGGTTTGTGTCTTGCCGATGGGTGTAGCTGTCGGCAAGAGTTGTGGGATCAGAGAGGTAGGCTAGAGTTTGGCCGATGGAGTTGGTCTCCCCGATCTAGTGGTGTCATCGGCGTAACTTTTGACGTTGGCGCGAAGAGTTTGTGGTTCACCGATAGTTGGTGTCTGGCTGACAAGGTAATTTAGGGGCTTCATTGGTGTGATCGGCTTATTGGTGGGAGACATTTTAGGTGCGCCGATGTGTAGGTGTCTTACCAAAGGATGTGGAGGTCGGAGTGACTGAGGTATCGACAGGAGAATTTTTGTGTCTGCCGATGGTTTGTGGTCTCACCGATCAAGTCTTGGTATTGGTAGGAGTCAGGGCGATGGGTTGATGGCAGGTGGTTCAGTGGTCGTGTAGGGCAAAAGTACATGACACTAGGTTTGCTCGTGGTTTGGTTTATATGATAGTTAGGCAAGCATTGCAGGATGAATGTGGGATTATTGATCCTACATTTTTGGAATGGTCAGCAATGGATGCAGGGGTGCATACGTGGCACATTTTCATTGGTTCTTGACTTTTCAGACTTTTTGGCACCGCGGATCTCAGCGATAGGTAGGTTTTCGATGGTCACAGTTCAAATTTTCATCAGCATGGGATTTCCTATGCTTGTTGTATCTTTCTTGGCGGGAATCTTCAGATGCAGACCGTTGCTATGTCCTATGGGTTGGTGCGCCATAAATGGCACATGAATTGCAGAGGTATGGCTTGATTGACCGAATAGCTACCCGATTGAGGAAGAAAATCCTTAGGCGGCGGCATGGGGCTCGAAGTTCAACCACTCCCGGCTGTTCTTTCTGCTTGCTGCATTTATTGTTTTGAACGCCTTTCTCATGGTGCCCTATATTTGGTAGAATTTCAAAATTTTGAGAAGACTTTGTGATTAATTGCTGAAAGTACATACTTGTGCTATAACAGCCATGCTATGTTACTCATTGTTTTGTTGTTGAAAACAGGACAAGCTTCTGGCTCTGTGATACAATACAACTTAATTGGTGGCCTTGTCCTCAAAGTTCTGTTAGTTTATGAGTCTCATGTTGTATGTTTCATGCATAAATTAACTGGTTTCATGTTGTTTTATATGAGAAATACACTGATTGCATGTGTTTAATCATTTGTCTCCAAGTTGTGGCTGTATTTTCTTTTGAGTCTAAATAACTAAGGGTTATTTATGATTTAGGAATATGGGTTTTCTGTATTGAATGTTTAATCTCCTATCTTTGTTCAAGGGACAAATTAAAAGTTTCAGATTAATCATTAAGAAAATATGTTACAGCAGGGATTCCTTTAAGTATGAATGACTTAACACTCTGTTTTGGGAGATATCTGTAAGGTAGATATAATAAAATCCCCTTGATATCTAGTCTTTGGTATATCTTTATGCTGACCATTCACATGTGTATGTCTACTGACTCCGAGCCCTAGATAGGCACCAATCTAGCCTTGCATTGAGGTTACACTCCAGGTCCTCGTTTTGCATCCAAATACAAATCAAACTCAAACTTCAAATCAAAACCTTTATGACTTTAGAAGTAGTTTTAGGATCTAAAATCCTCTATCTACAACTGAAAATAGGCCCAAAGCTAGCCCCTTTGCACTTATCTCACAGTTTTGGTCTGCTTAATAGAGGATTTATCTACTTTGTGTCAACATCCCAGTCTTTGCACAGTTTTATTTCATGGATGTTGAATAGGGAATACCCCCCTTGGTTCTGCAGAGCCTAAAGAAGAGAAGGAGATATTTATAGAGTCTATCTCCTATACTGTTGGCCCCTGGCCCGGGAATCCTGTTGATCACTAATGGCGACCTTGTAGGGATAACTAGGATTAAGCATCCAGTTTGGGAAAATAACCAATAGAAATTGGTGACTCTGCTGGGGAGAAATTTTGTGAAAGAACCCTGATTTTAAGA
This sequence comes from Cunninghamia lanceolata, assembly GCA_027924645.1. Classification (NCBI taxonomy): domain Eukaryota; kingdom Viridiplantae; phylum Streptophyta; class Pinopsida; order Cupressales; family Cupressaceae; genus Cunninghamia; species Cunninghamia lanceolata. The sequence continues at coordinate 3,208,691 of BSBN01000717.1, read as the reverse complement.
GAAAACAATTCCTAGTAATAGGTGGCGACTCCGAACCAATCTCCCAACCGGTAAAATAAAAATTTGTATCCAAGGGAGAAGATCCCAGCGTAATACTCTGTTTGAAGAGTTACCCATAAAAATGATGTATAGGAAAAAGGGAACTGTTCGAGCCAGTCAAGATGGTTCTTCTAGCCCCAGGAAAAATGAATTTATTCAGAACAATCCAGGGTCCTCAGAGAGGACAATACCTTATTTTTCAAACACTAAGGCTGAAATCCAGAATGTATATGAGAAATAGCAGGGTGATGGATTGAGAATAAGGTTAGAAGTGTTTCAAGAATTCCCTTTCCATGACTCCCCTAACAGATTTGAAGAAGCTGAATCCCTGAGGGATGATAATAATGATGATCAGAATGTAATGAAACCATCCACTTCCATGCCTAGAGAGGAGGAATTAGCCGATGAGATTAAGAGTTTAAGGGCAGAGTTAGACTATTTACAAGCTATGAAAATCAGAGATGACATGAGACAAAAAGTGCAAGCTCTGAGAGTTGCTCAGAATGATTCAATTCCTACCCTTGAAAATGCAAATGTGCAGAGAAATTAGCAAAGAAATGAAGTACAAAATCAGCACAATGATCAAAGACAGAACACAAATAATGCTAGAGTACCATTAAATAATGTAAGAAATCAGAATGTAAACAGAAATGCCAATGTTAACCAATTTGGTAGACAGCCGATGTAGCTAGTTAGATTCAGACAGCTGGTGTTTGATGGCATTCCTGGTTATCTAAATCCTATTGACAAACATGTGAGGCTGCAAGTGCCTAAATTTTCATAAAACAATACTGTGTCAAGTGAAGACCACTTAAAATCTTTTTAGAATATCATGGACAACTTTGAGGTTGAGCATGAAGATGTTTTCATGAAATCATTTATGCAATCCTTAGTTACAAAGGCCTACTTGACAGAAGCATTTCATCATGGGAGGATTTCAAAAGAACATTTAAAGAACAGTATGGTGACAAAACTGATCCTAGTTTCTTCATTAATGAATTTACTGGCATTACCAAAGGATCAAATGAACAGGTTGTTGAATTCAACGCTAGATTCATGAAGGTATTGAACAAATTGCCACAAGATTTGAGGCCCAATGAACCTATGTGCATAGTGTTGTACATAAATGCTTTTGATGCCAAAACAGCATATGGATTGAGAGATAAGAGTCCTACTAGCCTCAGAGATGCTTTCAAAATTGCAACAAATATTGAGAATAACAGAAAAGCATCTAGTAAAACAAACAGAAGAGATGATGTAAAAATCTTGCAAAATCCAAACAACAAATCTCAAGATGTTAAAGGCAATGCATCTGCTTCTGAGGATAAGATAGACAAATTGACAACTATTGTCAAGGACCTAGGTTATAGAATGGCCAAAAATGAAAAGGGAATAGGCCATGACAAATAGGTTTACCCAAGGCAAAAAAGAAGACCATCATTACATGATATGCCATATCATACCAATTGGCATAACGGTAAGCCTATTCTTCCACACAACAATCCAAATCAAAGGACTCAAAATACAAAGGAAATTCCTGATCCTTTGAAGAAGGTTGTTAATATTGTTAACGACACCCCATGGTGTATCATATGTCAAATGCCTCATTCACAGTCACAATGCATGATTGCTCAGTCTTTATACAGTAATGTTGTTGCCTGTGATGATTGCAATGAGCCGCATTGCATGGAAGATGACAATGTCAATATGTTGTCCACACACAGAGGGTTTCCTGATGCTGATGCAAGTGCAAATGATGAGGTTCAGATCTGCCAGCAGTTCCCATATGATGAAGATGAAGAGATAGCTACGCTTACGCTCAAGATTCATACAATTACCTGAACAACTTGAGGAGAGCTTCTGATGAAGAGATTAGGGCCCTCATAGCTGTAGCAGTAGCTCAAGTTAAAAGTAATTACAATCTCAAGGGCAAGGCCCAAGTAAGCAACTCACACCAGCCAGTGCATGATCATAAAGGAACTGAACCACAAAAGAAGCAATGGAGCAATAATAGGCAAAATATTAAGCAAAAGATAGGTTATGATCCTCATAGACTAGAAAATAGAATTTCCCATGTTGAGGATCAAAACAAAAATTCTCAGATCAACAATGACAGTCAAGAAGCTATAAAAATGAAGGCTGGATTATCTCAAGATAGAGGTAAAATGGTGGAGTAGGTTACAACTGCTATGCAAAGTTATGCTCCTTTTGACATAGCTCAGGTATTATCCCAGGTAAAGGTCTCTGTACCATTGATGGAACTCATGAAGGTGGAAGAGTTCAAAGATAAGGCAGTGTCCTTAATTTCAAGGGTGCCTTGTCAGGCCAAACAAAATATTGAGGTTCAAGGTAAGAAGCAAGCCATGTGCACTCATGAAGATGAAGTCCCTGAAGTATATCTGGGGGTGACCATGAGAAAATGCCCATTACAAGTGGAACCATTTTATGTTTCCCTTGTTATCAATGGGAAAGTGATAAAAAATTGTATGCTTGACTTAGGGGCATCAACTAACATCATGCCTCTGGCTATCATGCAACAACTTGGGTTGAAAATAGACAAAGCATGTGGGAAATGCTATGCTATGGATGCTAGAGAAGTACCTATTATTGGAATCATGAATGATGTAGATTTTAGGTTAGCGGTGTATCCAGAGAAGACATATAAAATGAACATAACAGTGGTTGACATAAAGCCGCAATATGGTATGCTGTTGTCAAGATGGGCAGCACTGATTGGTGGAAGTATGCAGCTGGACCTATCATATGCCATGATTCCAATAAATGGAAAGGATGTTAAGCTGATCAGGGAAGACAGATCACCAGAGACAGTTGAAGATCAGGATTCAGAGGAACACATTTGTTTTGTTGACACTGACTGTGAGAATTTTAGGGTTGTCTCAAGTGATCAAGGAAACCAAGAGGAAGACATTTGCATTCAAAAGCTGGACCAACAAGGTCTATGGACCATGTACTTTGATGGAGCTTGTGCAAAAGAAGGATCTGGTGCTGGAGTTGTGTTCTTGTCTCCAGCTGGTAGGCTCCTAAAGTTCTCCTTCTTGCTGAAGTTTACTTGCACAAATAATATTGCAGAATATGAAGCTTTATTGCTAGGACTGAATATGGCTCTTAAACATGGAATCAAAATGTTGAGAGTATTTGGAGATTCTGAGTTAATTGTTTCCCAGGTTAGAGATAGGTATGCTTCTAAAAATAAAAGATTAAAACAATATAATCATGCTGTTGGGGACACAATTGAATTATTTGATGCATTCTCAATTAATTGGGTAGAAAGATCAAAAAATGTCATGGCAGATTTTTTAGCTAATGTGGCCATCAGGCCAGATGATATAACTCTGTCTGATATTACAAATGTTGAGGTAAAAATCAGACCTACAGTGCCAGATGATGTATGCAGCTGGCAAGTATTTGATGATGATAAGGATTTACTGAGATTTCTGCATTGTATTGATGAATATGAGCATCAGGAAATGGACTTTCAGAACCTTGTAGAGGTTGTAGATGGAAAAGAAACTCTCTTAGGGAAGGGGGTAATGCAGCTAAAGATAAATAAAATCCCTAGAGGGTTGGTTGCTTTAGAGAGAGCTTTTGACAATAGGGACCAATTTGTTACAAAGACATCTCCAACAAATAAGAATGATCTAGAGGAGATAAACTTGGGGACATTTCATGCTCCCAAAAAAGTATACATTGGCAGACAGCTCAAGCCACATATCAGAACTATGCTGATTGCACTACTTAAGAAATATAAACATGTCTTTGCTTGGTCATATGAAGATCTGAAATCTTATAGAGAGGATTTATTCCAGCATGAAATCCCTTTGAAGCCTGAAGCTAAGCCATTCAAACGAAAACAAAGACCTATTAATCCTACCTTAGCTCCAAGAATGCAAGAAGAACTCAAGAAGCTTAGGGAGGCTAGAATAATTATGCCTATTAGACATTTGACTTGGGTGTCTAACCTTGTCCCAGTCAGAAAAAAGAATGATGACATAAGACTTTGTGTTGACTTTAGAAATCTGAATATGTCTTCTTTGAAAGACAACTATCCATTGCCAAATATGGAGGCCATGTTATAGAAGGTAACTGGCTGTGAGCTTCTATCCATGATGGATGGATTTTTAGGGTATAATCAAGTGAAAGTAAAAGAATTAGAACAATTCAAAACTACTTTCACCACTCCCTGGGGAGCATATGTGTATGTTAGGATGCCATTTGGATTGACAAATACAGGTGCCACATTTCAAAGGGCAATGGATGTTACTTTTGCAGGTTTGATTGATTCAATTCTGGTCGTGTATCAAGATGATCTAACAACTTATTCAAAGAAGGAGCAGCATTGCATGCATTTAGAACAGATTTTTATTAGAGCATTGGAATATGGTATCTCACTCAACCGAAAGAAGTGTGCTTTTGGGGTGGTGGAAGGAAAATTGCTTGGACACATTGTTTCCAAGGATGGAGTCAGGATTGATCCTAAAAGGGTGGCTACAATTGACAAAATTCAGATCCCTAAAACAGTGAAAGGTGTTCAGTCCTTTTTTGGGCAAATTAACTTTGTTAGAAGATTTGTGCCTAACTTTGCAGAGACCACCAAAGAAATCTCTAAGATGATGAAGAACGGTGCAACTGTCAAATGGGAAGAGGAAGAGACTAAATCATTTCAGAACATAAAAGAGGCTATAAAGATGGCTCCTGTGCTAAAATCTCCTAACTTTTCTAAGCCATTTCAATTATTCTCATTTGCTTCTTTTCATACTATTGCTGCATGTTTATTGTAGAAAAATGTAGAAGGGTTTGAGCAGCCTATAACTTTCTTTAGCAGGTCATTGCAGGTTGCTGAATTGAAATATGACATCATGGAGAAACAAACATATGCACTGGTTAGAGCAGTCAAGAGCTTCAGACCATATCTAGTAGGATCTCAAATAATTGCGTATGTGCCTCATGCAGCGGTCAAAGATATCTTCACTCAGCAAGAGGTGACTGGAAGAAGATGCAGATGGATAAACAAATTACAGGAATTCAACATTGAAATACAGATCACCAAACTGGTAAGAGGACAAGGTCTGGCAAAATTGATGACACAATCAAATCTGGAGGCATTCCAAGTGAATGTAGTGCACAATGAAGTTATAAACATGTCAGAATCTGAGTGGTACATGGACATTGTATATTATTTGTAGAATTTGAACTATCCTACCCACCTTAGTGAAAATCAGAAGAGGACCCTAAAGCTGCAAGCTATTAAATACATCATTGTTCAGGGAGAGCTATATTGGAAAAATCCTGATGGTGTATTACTCAGGTGTGTCAATGAAAATCAGGCCAGGGACATTCTAACTGACATGCACAATGGAGTGTGTGGTGGACACTATGCTGCCCATACAACAGCCCACAAAATCCTCAGAGCTGGCTACTGGTGGCCGACCCTTTTCTCAGATACACATAGAATGGTAAGAAGATGTGATCCTTGCCAAAGGTTCTTAGGAAAGTTAAAATATGGAGGTGCACTGCCCCTTAAGACTATAACTGTAGAAGCTCCATTTCAGCAATGGGGAATTGATTTTATAGGGGAAATTTCAGAAAAAGCTAGTGGAGGGCATAGTTGGATTCTTGTTGCCACTGATTACTTCACTAAATGGATTGAGGCCATTCGGACTAAAAAAGCCACAAGCAAAGTGGTGATGGACTTTATTTTAGAAAACATTATTGTCAGATTTGGGGTACCAGCCAAATTGGTCACAGGTAATGCTATGTGCTTCAGGTTCAGTGAGTTTATTGATTTTTGCAGCACTTATGGAATTGATTTGTCTCATACATCACCGTACCATCCACAAGGGAATGGATAGGCCGAGTCAAGCAACAAAAGTCTCATGAAAATCATCAAAAGGATGGTAGACAAAAATAAGAAAGCCTGGGATTCAAAGCTAAAGATGGCACTATGGGCTGACAGGATGACAATGAAAAGAACTGGAAGATCTCCTTTTGAATTGGTATATGGTGCAGCAGCTAGGTTGCCTATGAATAACCTCTTGCCAGTTTATAAATTCATCCAAGGGAACGATGAGAAGATTGGAGACCAAATGATTGAAAGAATAAATCAGCTGGTTGCATTAGATGAAATGAGAAGGGAGGCACATAAAACAAACATCAGGCACAACAACAAGTGAAATATCTATTTGACAGAAGGGTTACAGAGAGAAGGTTTTAGATAGGTGACTTGGTCCTTATGTGGAATGCCAGAATCAGGATAAAGGAAAACATGGTAAATTTGAGCCCTTATGGACTGGCCCATATCAAATTAACAATATTTATGGGGATGATTCTTATTTTCTCCAAGCCCTAAGTGGTGAACTATTGGAATTCCCTGTGCACTGTAAATTCCTTAAAGCCTTTTTCACATAAATGAGTATCTTGTGTGCACACTGTAAATTAGGTGTAAATATCTTGTAGATGTCTTGTATAGTCGATCGTGTTTTGAGTTTTGGGTTTTGTCTGGTCTGCCCAGAGTAGTCTGGTCCTCGCTGCAGTCTTGTGCCTGCACGTCCCCAATTGGAGCCTGTGTTGGTAATCATTTATGTCTAGGGTTTAAGCTTAAACGTTTGCAGGGTTTTTCATTCAAAACCTTAAAAATTTCTTGGTCCATCGGTGTGAGTTGCCATTTGTTTCAGCGATTATGTTGCTCACAGTGGTTTGTTCCTTTCATCGCTATGACATGCGTCATCGGCGAATGAATTATGGGTTTTTCTGACAGGCTGATGAATTGGTTTGTGGTTTTCGACGTGACATTCTCTGTCAGCATAGGTGGGAAATGTTGCTTCGACGGGTTGGTGTCTGGCCGATGGGGTGTGTTTTATTGGCGATCGGTGTGATCGGTGTATCGGTGAAAGGATTTTTGGTGGCTCTGATGGTTTGTGTCTTGCCGATGGGTGTAGCTGTCGGCAAGAGTTGTGGGATCGGAGAGGTAGGCTAGAGTTTAGCCGATGGAATTGGTTTCACTAATCCAGTGGTGTCATTGGCGTAACTTTTGACATCGGCGCGAAGAGTTTGTGGTTCACCGATAGTTGGTGTCTGGCCGACGAGGTAATTTAGGGGCTTCTTCGGTGTGATTGGCTTACCAGTGGGAGACATTTTGGGCGCACCAATGTGTTGGTGTCTTACCGAAGGATGTGGAGGTCGGAGTGACTAAGGTATCGGCAGGAGAATTTTTGGGTCCACCGATGGTTTGTGGTCTCGCCGATCAGGTCTTGGTATCGGCAGGAGTCAGGGCGATGGGTTGATGGCAGGTGGTTCAGTGGTCGTGTAGGGCAAAAGTGTACGACACTAGGTTTGCTCGTGGTTTGGTTTATATGATAGTCAAGCAAGCATTGCAGGATGAATGTGGGATTATTGATCCTACATTTTTGGAATGGTTAGCAATGGATGCAGGGGTGCATACATGGCACGTTTTCATTGGTTCTTGACTTTTCAGACTTTTTGGCACCGCGGATCTCAGCGATAGGTAGGTTTTCGATGGTCACAGTTCAAATTTTCATCAGCATGGGATTTCCCGTGCTTGCTATATCTTTCTTGGCAGGAGTCTTCAGATGCAGACCGTTGCTACGTCCTACGAGTTGGTGCGCCATAAATGGCACAGGAATTGCAGAGGTATGGCCTGATTGACTAAATAGCTACCCGATTGAGGAAGAAAATCCTCAGGTGGCGGCGTGGGGCTTGAAGTTCAACCACTCCCGGCTGTTCTTTCTGCTTGCTACATTTATTGTTTTGAACGCCTTTCTCATGGTGCCCTATATTTGGTAGAATTTCAAAATTTTGAGAAGACTTTGTGATTACTTGCTGAAAGTACATACTTGTGCTATAACAGCCATGCTATGTTACTCATTGTTTTGTTGTTGAAAATGGGACAAGCTTCTGGCTTTGTGATACAATACAACTTAATTGGTGGCCTTGTCCTCAAAGTTTTGTGAGTTTATGAGTCTCATGTTGTATGTTTCATGCATAAATTAACTGGTTTCATGCTGTTTTATATGGGAAATGCACTGATTGCATGTGTTTAATTATTTGTCTCCAAGTTGTGGTTGTATTTTCTTTTGCGTGTAAATAACTAAGGGTTATTTATGATTTAGGAATATGGGTTTTCTGTATTGAATGTTTAATCTCCTACCTTTGTTCAAGGGACAAATTAAAAGTTTCAGATTAATCATTAAGAAAATATGTTACAGCAGGGATTCCTTTAAGTATGAATGACTTAACACTTTATTTTGGGAGATATCTGTAAGGTAGATATAATAAAATCCCCTTGATATCCAGTCTTTGGTATATCTTTATGCTGACCATTCACATGTGTATGTCTACTGACTCCGAGCCCTAGATAGGCACCAATCTAGCCTTGCATTGAGGTTACACTCCAGGTCCTCGTTTTGCATCCAAATACAAATCAAACTCAAACTTCAAATCAAAACCTTTACGACTTTAGAAGTAGTTTTAGGATCTAAAATCCTCTGTCTACAACTAAAAATAGGCCCAAAGCTAGCCCCTTTGCACTTATCTCACAGTTTTGGTCTGCTTAATAGAGGATTTATCTGCTTTGTGTCAACATCCTAATCTTTGCATAGTTTTATTTCATGGATGTTGAATAGGGAATACCCCCCTTGGTTCTACAGAGCCTAAAGAAGAAGGGATATTTATAGAGTCTATCTCCTATACTGTTGGCCCCTGGCCCGGGAATCCTGTTGATCACTAATGGCTACCTTGTAGGGATAATTGGGATTAAGCATCCAGTCTGGGAAAATAACCAACAGTCTCATTGGCAAGCCAATACTTAATCTTTTCTTACCCTTGCACATAAGTGATTTTGGATATAAGTTGTTTACAAAGTATACTTTGTAATGGTCACACAGGGCCCTGTTACATGAAAAGGACAAGCTTCTTGTGTTTTGGTTCTCCATTAAGATTCTTTGTCAATTTTAGAAAAATAGAAATAGTGGCATTTTTAGCCATAACTCTACAAATGTTATCTTTCCTATGACTCGAAAAATACAATTATGTCTAATGTTATACTATAGATATATGTATAAACTAAGAATGTGTGGCTAAAAATGGAACTCAAAATTTAAAAGTATTGTTCATAGAGGCAATGCTCCTTAGTGCTATTAGACACGTGCCTCTATATTTCCTCCACCATAATTCAACTCAAAAGAAACATTAGCATGATAAGTGTAGTCATAAAACTTTGGTGTTTGGGCTTCTTCAAACCATACTAAAATGTTTCCTTGTTTGGCCCTTGACATTTCCTTAGAACATACTCATGGGATAGAGGAAGAAAAAAACATGATATTCAAATAAATTGGGAGCCTATACCCAAGAGTACAGAGCTTATTAGCATTAATAGTTGATGAATAATAAATATGGTCTCCTTGGCCTCTACCCACTTATTTTATAAATTTTGGACGCCCTTAGGATATATACTCTTAATTATTCTATGACGTTTTTTCGAGATTCAATTATGTAGTTTTGAGTCAATCTTTATCTGCCCATATTTCATGAGTAGTAGTTAACAAGAACCTATCACGTATTCCCATGAATAGTCCGCTTAGCATTCAGTGCATCTAGGTGATGCTCACATGGGTGAAGCATCAATACTTCCTAGGAAGTCACCCATCTCAATACTACTTTGACTCAAATTCACTTAACCATGGAGTTTCCCCTAAGATCAAGTCCACTTAGCTTGCTACCCCATTTGCAAAACCTTCAACAAGTGTTTTGCCTTATGAACCATTCATTACAGAGCTCCCCAACACATGCATTATAGAGCTCTTAGTTATTCTATACATAACTCTATTCAACATAGATGGCCCAACACAAAGTTTGCATTCATAAGAGTCATTAACACAACTCTTTGTCTCAATATTTTTCTTCATATTCCTTTCTTAAACCTTCATTATAAAAATCCAAGTGAACTAATTATAAATTATAATTTCGAAGTATACTTTTTAAAAAATACCATTAACCTAATTTAATTACTAGTAAACATTAATATATTCCAAATTATAGATATTATTATATCATTTACAATGAATTTTTAATATTATAATTATAGTCAAGGCCTTTGACTTTCCTCCAATGTATGCAGATTTGTCATTTGATGACACCTTCCAACTTTTTAAAGGTGGTTATCGTAGTAGTTGGAGCATTTTTAATATTAAAATACTTGGAACATTTTTTAATATTAAAATATATGATTTCAATGCTCCTACCATGTGAAGTAACATCATTACCAAGGACTATCTCTAAAATTATTCCATAATTCCATACGGGACAAAGTGTTTGGTACAATTGTCTCCTAGAGTCGACTAATGTTGGCTTGTCATGATTTATATGCACTTGTTTTTATGTATTTCACACTAAAATTTGACGGTCTGTCCTACTGTCGATTTTTAGGACAAATATCTTGTTCCAACATGGCCTTTTATATGGTGAGTGGTTAAAAATAATATATGAAAGGTTAATTATTATGTATTTGTAATTATTACTATCTTTCACAATTTTTTTGATGATATCTACAGATTTTAACAATATTGTTATATTTTTCGGTTTAAAGGATTAGACATGGCTATATTTGTAAGCGAATAAATAACAAGGAAATCTTTATAATAAGGTTGGGATTTATTGATTTAATGAAGTAAATGCACGAATTTTAAATAAATAAATAAGGTTTGTTTTTTTGTTTTTTTTGTTTTAAATTTGATTAGGTTGGATTTGTTCAATTGATTTGTTTTTAATTAATAGATATCAAACGATTTGATATGAATCACTAAATTTCTTGTCTAAAAGTTTGGATCATTTCCACAATCTATGGAACTAATTTGTACATGTGTGGAATCAATTGTGCATATGTGGATCTAATCGTTATGTGTATATCTGAACTCTGCTAAATTTTAGGTATGTAACTTGTTTGCCTTAACTTATGTAACTTCCATATTGTAAAATGGTTGTGTGGGTTTGGGGTTTTTCTAGGTGAAAATAATGTCCTTTAGTCAAACCCCTAGGATGTTGATTAACAAATTTGAACAAAGATAGCAAACAACATGCAATATGTCCTAGAATGTATGTAGATATCTATGCTTTTATGATAGTGCAATAATGTAACATAGGTCTCTCGCTAGGTGTAAAATGTGTAAGATGTGCATTAGATGGTCCAAATTAATTCAGGTTTATCTTTTTATACAACACCCTAGAATGCAATTCAAATATTTTCATATATTAGTCAACTCATAATGACTAAATGGAGATAAACACATGGGCCCAGATTTTAAATTTGAAAGGTTGAAATATGGGTTCATTTTTGCAAATTGTGGAACTAACCCAAGTCAATTCCATAAATAGTGAATATAAACTTGGGAAGGGAATGGGTAAATTAAACATCGAGTCTAAACCTTGGGAGTGAGTGTCGATGGAATCAATCTCAAATCAATTTATTTGCCAACTTCCACATAAAATACATCATTTTTTCTCTAGTCATTACATTAGGGACAAATAGGTCAAAGTGAATCCAAAATGAAGGGAAAAAGTGCAAGGTATGCAATTTTCACTATTACCTTTTGTCCCCATTTTGACTTGCATGTGAGCTACTATGAAGATGCATGCCAAAGCAAACAAAGTAATCAACATGAAAGAAAATATATTAGCCCTCATAAAAAGGATACGGATATGGATATGAATGTCACTTTAGTACATTCTCCCTTCTAATGACTACTCCATCTAAAAACCTACAAGAACAAAAGAAAAAGATTTATGAGTAGAATCTTCTAAGCATTATAAAAAATAACCATAAACATAATTGTTAAACTACCTATGAGCAAACACATGCAAGTAAAAGGGCACTAGCAAAAGGAAACAAATAGGTATTGCCAAACTATTATTATATTGGTTAAAATGTTGTTTGAAATGTCACTAAAGTTCTCTAAGTCATAATCTAAAGGTATGATTACTTAGTTTCGTTCTCAGTCTTATCATTAGATAATTCATTAAACCCTTTATCAATCACCCTTAATGTTTAAATAAACAGCATGATTAACGTGTAATAATAAAAATGCATCATACATTGAAATAAGAAGGATCTCAACCATTGATTATATCAACATTTACAACTTAAATTTTATGATATGATTCTAATAGGAGCACATGTATATGACATGTAACAAGAGACACTCGCATGGAAATACATAGATAATGAATATTATCAATGTATCTCTTACAAGAAAGAATATACAATAAATATTCCACAACAATAAATGTAGCACATCTCCACATATAATCAAGATCTTCATTTCACATGTAACATCATTTCTAGAATCGTCAACCTATAACATAAGTATCATGTCAGTATAATATTCTTGTGCATGATTTAAATATTACCCAAGTATACAATTACATGTATCAAAATTTGTAACATGCCTTCTTATATTACTTAGATTTACACAACAATTTACAAGAAAGTAAACAAACATGGTAAACATGAAAATATTTTTTTTAAGGATTTATTATTTGCATAATCACAAGAAAATAAATACATAACATTTCTGAATATTTTTCTTTTTCAACCTTGAAATTCAATATATTCAAAGATAAACCATAGTGAGAAACATTTCACTTTACATTTACAATACATATATTGCACTTGACAATAAGAATAATTTTATATCAAAACATAAGGAATACTGCATTTGGAATCTTGATATCTATCACTGAAGTCTTAGCGAGTCTTCTGCTATAGAGGGAGAGCATCATATGAGTACCTCCAACCATAGACCGGTGGTCCCCCGCATACCTTCCTTCCTGGAAGTGGCCCTACCCTTCACAAAGAGTATAGAAATAAGAACCAATAGATTTTCCATCTAAGTCCTAGTGCTATGTCCTATATAACACAATCAACCCTACAACTCTAGACAATCTTCTAGCTAAGTATGATCCTACTAACAAGCTATGCCATCTAGACACCGTGAACCGACTAATGCATGCAAAGACATCCATCACTTTGGCCAAAGTTTATATATAGATAAACGTTAAATGTAGTCATGAGTTCACACACTTCTAACTAGACTTGGAAACTATCTCATCCTACAGTTTGATTTATTTGACTAAAACACTAGTCACAAAATGTCTTGACTAAGTTTCATTCCTAGTCAATCTGACTTAGAATTTAATCCTAAATTCTAGAATATAAATACAATGAATAGGTTTAGAAGATTTAATCTTTCGGAGAGTCCTTCATTGCAATTTGCAAACATCAGAGTTTATGACTTCCTGTCATTCTAATCATTGACTCGGGATCAAGCATTCTTATGCTATAAGTCATATTTTGACTTCAACAAGATATCAATAACTTTATCAAAATCTTCTTAGACACTGTCTAATTTAAAATTTCTTAGTCTATGGTTTTCTCAACTCTTATACTATTGACCATAAATACACTAAATTAAATCAATGTCATAACTGTATTGAGAGTCTTAAGTTTACTATACCCATCTAGGTTGATCCTAGGGTTTTATTTTCTCTAACCCAATTTACAAAATAACATCAAAACTCTTGTTATTCAAATATAAGAATGTATATTCATATTACATGATTATAATAGCCTCTAGTCATGTCTAGACCACTTAGGCTCTATTAAACTTCACGTTTCTCATAAAATATAGAACATGAGTTCCTATCTTCACATAAATAAAATATAATAAATATTTTCCATAGCATAAATACTATTAATAGAGTTTTTTCTCCAAAATAGGTTATGATTCTATAGAGAATAATACAGTTTCAACCTAATAATCTCTTTTCATCCACTAACTCTAGGTATAGAAAGGTTAAATACCTATGCACATTATCCGTGCACATAACGAAATATACTTGCTTTATAGAAGTGTGCATATATAATAATATAATTTGTACCTTGGGTATTCCAATGATATCCAATATCATCCTTGTTTACTTCGGATGAAAGAAACCTAACACTAAGTCTTAGGATGAAAACAATAAAACTTGAATATAAAATAGAGAAGAATAGTATACAACTCAATCTTTACTTACTGCTCTTGACTCCTTTGTCCAATCTAAGATTTCTAGAGGCTCGGTTTGGTTACAAAATGATATAAACTTCACAATTTAATAACAAGGAGAAGATAACTAAAACAAATTGAAGTTCTTAGAATAACAAACCTTTGCTACATCTCAGGGTATAAGAAAGATACATAAAAAGACTTATTGTCTACAATAGTACTATCTCGGCATACTAAAGTTAAATAGATATATGACCTGCGTAAACAAACTCAGAAAGCACTAAAAAATAGCCACTGAGTTTTCCCTTTTGAGGAATAAGGTAAATGAATACAATTCTTAATAGTAAACAAAGATACTTCTATCTCTTTACTCTAACAGAATACAATATTTAACTATTGTTTATCATGAATCAAAGAGAATGAAGGCTATTCAGCCTTAAACTCGAAGCATTTTAATTAGCCTTACTGGCTATAGATACTAGTAGAGATAAACTTAGCTCTTAGAAATCGGCCATATAATGTAGAGAAATACTATAAGTTTAACATACAGAAAAACTCTTATCCTATTGGCCTTATAACATAGAGAAATATCAGTCATATAACATAGAGAAACTTGGCCATATTCATATAAAAGATCAACCATATATATATATCAGCCATAATCCTACAGAATATTGACCATATATTTATATTGAGATAATGACCATATTCATACAAAGGTAATCAAAGACTTACAACCTTATAACATTCAGAAATAAATACAACTTATGAATCATAATCAATACTTAAGGCTTTTAAATAAAGGAGAAAAACCTTTTTTGAGATTGAATGAATATCTTTTCACAGTCTCTGTATTTCCTAACGGCGAGATCGATCCTACTCTCTTATTGTCAATGTACTTCTAGATCTCTTCGTGTGTCCTTTCAAATTTATCTATGTATATCTGATGCAAGGGCATCTTTTTAAAATTCAAAAAATTTCATTGGCATTTGATTTTTGGTTTAAATGTATGGGTCAAGTGATAGAAGGATGAGGAAAGAATCTCCTATCACCAAGGCGACAAGAATAATAATAATTGTTTATTAATTTCTAGAAAGTGAATAAGTGAAGAAGGTGATTATTGCTAAAATTAGTTACATTGCTATTGTGGGGAGGTGCCAGATTTGATTCAACCATAACAATAGAAGATTCTATCTTTAAATGAGGAGTAATGGTTGAAGAGTGGGAGTTAGTGGTGTGGTGCAAGAGCACCTACCTGACAGCTGGCCTCCATAAGGCAGTTAGTTTGTTTTGAGTCTTGTTAATGTTTTCAAGAAGGTCTGATAAGACCAATGCATGTAATAAGGTCATGTTGACCATACTTTGCTATTTTTAGCTAGTTTGTTAGACAACTGTTATGCTGTAGGTCCGGTTGGATCTCCCAGCCGCCAGGAGAGATTTCCCAGCCGCTTGGAGTCGGGTCAGTAGTACTCGCAGGAGATCCTATATATGCATGAGGATCGGTTGGTTTTAGATCATCGAGCTAGGTTGCACAGAGTGAGACAGAGAGAGAGAGACTGATCATTGTATTGCATCTTTTGAAATCAAATAAGAGATCCTGTTGTGTTCATTTTCTGTTTGATCTCCATCGTGTAATCAATCTGCTGTTTTGGTGGTTTCATGGATTCGCTGATCCATTCCACCGGTTGATTCGTCGAATCGGTGGAATGGCCATGTACAGTAGGGTAGGATTTAGTTTGCATTTTCTGTGTGTTTGCATGTCTGTTTGCAGGATCGCGATCAAGAGGTGTTGAGAACCCTAGCATGGGTATGTGCTAGGTCGAGCTGATAGTTAGAGTTTGGAAGATCACCCTAAAAGTGGATCGGGTCATCCCAGGAGGTTTGGCGGATCGAAATTCGCTAAGGTTGGAAGTTCGTCAAAACGGCATCATCAGGATAATTCTGCGTGTATCCTGCAAGTACTTCGGGTGTCATCCGAGTAAGTGGGGATGAGCATGATGCAGTCGGTTGCATAAAGTGAAAGTGCATTGGGGTGATCATCATCAGGTGTTGCCGAGGAGGAGCGTATCGGCATAAGGTAGAAGATCGGGTTGATCGCGGGCCGAAAATGTTAAGTTTGGCCGATAGCAGGATATTGAGGAACTGCATGTGACGTCATCGTCATCAGGATATTCGTCATCAGGATATCGGGCAGCAGGATATTGAGGGAGCTGCATGTGACATCATCGTCATCAGGATAATCATCATCAGGATATCGGGGTGACGTAAGCATCGAAGGAAGGGTGCATGAGGTTGTCGTCATCAGGATATATGGGAGGAACCGGATGTTCTATATCCTGCTGATTAACATGATGTTGAACATCATGATGCTGAAGATAGTGAAGATAGAGGTTGTCGGTAAGGTGAACAGTGAACGTCAGGAGGATGTTTGCGCTTGCCGAATGTGATGATGCTGCCGATAGTCGGATATGATGATGATGCTGACATGTGAAAGGGCGAAGGCTTGTCTGCAGGAGGATATCGGTCGGCAGAGTAAATATGATGATGCTGACAGTGTTAAGGAAAATATGATGATGATGATGAAGGGTTGCGGACATCCATGCTGTATGTCAAGGTTATAGCGTGGATGCCTCTGCATCATAGTGGTATCAGAGCTCAGCAAAAGGTCTGGGCTGTTGTGTGTTGATTCTGTCACCGAAAGGGCAGAGGTAGAGTTGATTCTGTCACTGAAAGGACAGAGGTAGAGGAGTGAGAGGTTGACAAAATGCCTCCGAAAGGTAGTGGTACTGCAAGGGAATTGCAGGAGATGAAGGAAAAACATGCCAGAGAGATGAGGAAGATGAAGGAGCTTGCTGAAGCACTTCAAGCCAGGCTTGTAGCCCTCGAAAAGAACAAAAAGAGGGAAGTGGAAGACAGTGAGTTTGAAGAAGATGAAGATGCTGTTGAAGAGTATGAAGAGGTAGCTGAAGATCTGGATGCTGAAGACCAGAAATTTGCAAAACTGTTAAAGGCAGTGCAGAGTGATAAACCTAAGGTAAAGGTTGATGTTTCCAAGTATAATGGAATTTTGAATGAAGATGAGTTACTGGATTGGATTGCTGCACTTGATAATCACTTTGAATGTGAAGATGTTGCTGAGGATCAGAAGGTAAAGATTGCAAAGACCAAGTTAAGAGGTCATGCTTTGGTATGGTGGGATTATGTACAATCTGAGAGAAGGAAACAAGGGAAGTCAAAGATCACTTCATGGGATAAGATGGTAGCAAGGATCAAAGGTAAATTCTTGCCAAGGGATTATGAGATTCAGATGTTTAAGAAGCTGCAATTTTTAAGGCAGAAGGAAATGGATGTGAAGGCATATACTGAGGAGTTTTATAAGTTGAGTATGAGATCTGGTCATCATGAGAATGAGGTAGAAAAGGTGGCTAGGTACTTGGCTGGTTTGAGATTGAACATACAGGATGAGTTAGTTTTAGCTAACCCTAAGAATGTGGAGGATTGTTACCAAATGGCAATCAGGATTGAAGAAAAGATGAATAGAGGACAAGATAAGTCCATGAGAGGAAGAGGCAGCAATATGAGGGGAAGAGGAGCAGCCCCTACAACAAGGCAAACCAATGAGGGTCAAGAAGACACTGGTAAAGGACAGGGACAGTCTGATTTCAGAGGTGGATGGAAAGGTAATAGAGGAAGATTTGGAGGTGGTAGAGGTTCTACTACATTTTCAGGAAAGTGTTACACCTGTGGTGAGTTTGGTCATCCATCCTTCAAATGTCCAGAAAGCAAAGGTTCATCATCCAGAAATGATAGAACAAATGACAAGAGAGTACAACTTGTGCAAGAAGAGAAAGTAGAGCAAAGTGTGCAGAGTTCAAACACTTATCAAAGAGATAGGGAACCTGACAATTATGCATATCCTGAGGAGGGAGAAGCATTGATGCTTAGGAGAATTAGTTTGCAGGCATCAAAGGATATGATGCAAAGAAGAGCTCTTTTCAAGACCACATGCAAGAGCAAAGGTAAAGTATGTAAGGTTGTCATTGATACTGGTTCAACAGACAACATGGTATCTCAGGAAATGGTGGATAAACTGAATTTGGCAAGGATTCCACACCATCACCCTTACAAGGCATCTTGGGTGAGTGATAGTCAATCACTTTTTGTCTATGAATAGGCATATGTGGATTTTCAGATTGGGGCATATCATGATAGAGTTTTGTGTGACATTTTGCCCATGGAATGTTGTCACCTACTGTTGGGTAGACCATGGCAATTTGATAGGAGGGTACTGTATGATGGGTATGCTAATACCTACACCATCAAGAAAGATGGGAAGACTATTAGGTTGATGCCATTACAGGAAAATGCTGCAGCACAGGAGGCAGCCAAAATCATTTTAGTGGGAAAGAAGGAATTTGTGCAGATGCCTATAGGAGCAGGCATAAAGGCAGATGAAGACACTGCAGGGAAAGAAGTTGTTAAGGACAATAGGTTGAAGAAAGTTTTAGTTGTGACTGACAGAGGTCAGCAGCAGGTGCAGAAACAGGTTTGCACACAACCACCAGTTGAGAGGAATGACAAGGATGTTGTCATAGTTGGGACTATTGTTTGTCCTATAAAGGTTGAAAGGAAGATAGAGTTGAACATTGCAGAAGTTCAAGAGGCAGTTCAGACAGAGGTTTTGGTCAGACAACCTGACAAACACAAGGTATGTGAGAGAAGGGCCTACATTGATAGGCATGAGGATTTACTTGCAAGAAGGCAAGTTACAGTTCAGAAGTCTTGGAGCAGCCAAGAGCCAGCAGAGGATAAAGCTGGAATAGGTCAGAACACTGACATGGCAAAGTGTAAAGGTGGAGGACTTCCACATACTAAACTCATGGGACATGAGTTCTTTTCTGTTGGGGAGTATGGTGCAGGAGCACCTACCTGACAGCTGGCCTCCATAAGGCAGTTAGTTTGTTTTGAGTCTTGTTAATGTTTTCAAGAAGGTCTGATAAGACCAATGCATGTAATAAGGTCATGTTGACCATACTTTGCTATTTTTAGCTAGTTTGTTAGACAGCTGTTATGCTGTAGGTCCGGTTGGATCTCCCAGCTGCCAGGAGAGATTTCCCAGCCGCTTGGAGTCGGGTCAGTAGTACTCGTAGGAGATCCTATATATGCATGAGGATCGGTTGGTTTTAGATCATTGAGCTAGGTTGCACAGAGTGAGACAGAGAGAGAGAGACTGATCATTGTATTGCATCTTTTGAAATCAAATAAGAGATCCTGTTGTGTTCATTTTCTGTTTGATCTCCATCATGTAATCAATCTGCTGTTTTGGTGGTTTCATGGATTCGCTGATCCATTCCACCGGTTGATTCGTCGAATCGGTGGAATGGCCATGTACAGTAGGGTAGGATTTAGTTTGCATTTTCTGTGTGTTTGCATGTCTGTTTGCAGGATCGCGATCAAGAGGTGTTGAGAACCCTAGCATGGGTATGTGCTAGGTCGAGCTGATAGTTAGAGTTTGGAAGATCACCCTGAAAGTGGATCGGGTCATCCCAGGAGGTTCGGCGGATCGAAATTCGCTAAGGTTGGAAGTTTGTCAAAACGGCATCATCAGGATAATTCTGCGTGTATCCTGCAGGTACTTCGGGTGTCATCCGAGTAAGTGGGGATGAGCATGATGCAGTCGGTTGCATAAAGTGAAAGTGCATTGGGGTGATCATCATCAGGTGTTGCCGAGGAGGAGCGTATCGGCATAAGGTAGAAGATTGGGTTGATCGCGGGCCGAAAATGTTAAGTTTGGCTGACAGCAGGATATTGAGGAACTGCATGTGATGTCATCGTCATCAGGATATTCGTCATCAGGATATCGGGCAGCAGGATATTGAGGGAGCTGCATGTGACGTCATCGTCATCAAGATATCGGGGTGACGTAAGCATCGAAGGAAGGGTGCATGAGGTTGTCGTCATCAGGATATATGGGAGGAACTGGATGTTCTATATCCTGCTGATTAACATGATGTTGAACATCATGATGCTGAAGATAGTGAAGATAGAGGTTGTCGGTAAGGTGAACAGTGAACGTCAGGAGGATGTTCGCGCTTGCCGAATGTGATGATGCTGCCGATAGTCGGATATGATGATGCTGCTGACATGCGAAAGGGTGAAAGCTTGTCTGCAGGAGGATATCGGTCGGCAGAGTAAATATGATGATGCTGACAGTGTTAAGGAAAATATGATGATGATGATGAAGGGTTGCGGACATCCATGCTGTATGTCAAGGTTATAGCGTGGATGCCTCTGCATCATGGTGACTTAAAAGAAAGATTCTAAATAAGGAAAGAGGCTGAATATAGATGTATGCGAGTAGCAGTTCATGGAATGAAGGCAATTAATTCTAATTGTGCATAGTGCAGAAGCATAACCATCAAATGGAGAGGCCGAGTGGGAGAGAACAACTAGGGGAAGAGACCTATAATAAGGAGGTCGATGGGCCGTAATAAGGAGGGGCCATTGTAGGAAGAATAGACGAAGCGGCAGAAGACTATTGAAGCTGGTCACATGCATCTAAGGAAAAGGAGGCCAATAGGCTTTAGAGAGGGAGAGTGACAGTAGAAGAGGCTGCTAGGACGATAAAGAACATACGTAGATAATTAGGTTGGCCGTATAAAGTAAATGGAGAAGCCAATAACAAGAGGAGGGCTAATCATTACAGAAATATAAGAGGCCGAACATAAGGAAGAAGAGGAAGTCAATTTGGAGAGGCAGAGCATTGGTAATAGAGTAGGTCAAGTAATAATGGAGAAAGGCCAACTATGTTAATGGTTCGAGGGGCGAATTAGCAAAGGATAAGAATCGATAGTAAGTGGCGAAACCTGTATAATGGAAGGTGGAAGGTTTGAAGGTGAAACATGGCAACAATAATATGAAAGAGGCCAATTTGATTATGGCTGTAAAGAATAGAAGAAAGAGGCAAGTTCTCTGTAGAGCTAGAGAGTAGGTAGAGTTCCTTGGTAGGCCATTTGGAATAAATGTTGTTTAAAATATCTATAATTTGCAGAGTTTTGATATATTGTAATAGAAGCCAAATTAGTTGTATGAAATGAATGTTTAAGTCTAAGTATTCACCTATCTCCTATCACCATTGATATTATGGTAATTCTGAATTGCATATGAGGGACTTTGTTTAATATTTCATGTTGCTATCCTAGTTTCTTGTCACTCTAATGATAGAAGGTATGCAAAAGCCCTTGTAAGATGTGCAGAGACATGGTTCTCACTTAATGGTTGAAATTGTTGGGATAGGTGTTGTACACCTTGCATAATATTGTACTACTTTATTCGGTTACCACTTGTATAAATTGTATTGTAACATTGGGTTAGTTATTTTATGTGTGTGGGATACATAGAGTAATTAATTATTATTTGTATTATTTGATTTATTGAGAAAAGTTAGTACCAATAGTCAAATGTGGGGTCAAGTGGTTTTATAAGTTAATAGTTTTGTGTTACCATGGTTTTTTGGGGCACATGGTTTTATCCAATACCACAAGTTGTATTTGTGTGAGCTTGGTCTATAAAAGCAAGCACATGGTTAGTGGTTTGGGTAATGTTGGCTATTTCATTGTAGGTGGATTAGAGATTTGAGAGAGGCTGTCATTGTATTGAGTTCTCTCCTATAAGTGCATATTGTGAAGCATGGCAGGTGATGTGTGGATTCATGCTTGTACACATGGAGGATGCATTAGAGGTGCTTGATGGTTCAGAGGTATTCATGGAGGCTCATGGATTGTATTGTAATACTCTTATTGCTGAATAATACATTTGAGCATGGATATTTTTGGAGGCTAGGTTTTTCCCTGCAAAGGGTTTTCCTAGGGTATATCTTGTGTTCCTTGTTGCTTGTTCATTTGATCTTTGCATTATGGTTTGTTTTAGCATCTTGTTTCTCCTATTGGGTTATGTGGAATTGGTTTAAATAGACCTGCAAATTCCTAACAGTTGGTATCAGAGCCATATTTATGGTTGAGGGAGGTGTGAGCTCCCTAGATATATATAACCCTTGTGTGTGTAGATCAGGTGCAAAATGGAAGCCATGGCAATGCATGTAAGGATTTGGGACACTACAAGGTTTTGTGCAGGTTGTATTGCAGATTGGGGGTTCTAAGTATTGGTGATTTGCTATGCATGTTGCAGATCAGGTGATTAAAAAATCATGGCTAAAGAGGGTTTCTAGGTTTTGGCTTCATGAGGGTTTTGAGGAGGAACTTTCACAAACGACCTCCTAGGACAAAATGGACCTCGCCATTGAATCCAAGAGGCCTGAGAAATGAAGATTCATATAAAATTCAACCTATTTCAGCCACAGGAGCAAAATGCAAAATTTGAAGCCCCCTCCCTGGTTTGCTGGTACGGCGGTATGATCGCAGAGGTACCCTTGATTAAAAAAAATTCCTTCACATTTGAAAAATTGTCTATAGTTTTGAAAATAATTTAAAAAAAAAAAAAACTATAGTGCATTCAAAATTTTTTTTTTTACAATATCAAATTCAACAAGATATGAAAAAAGAAAAAGAAAAAAAAATTGGAGAGGGGACGGTACCCCATACCCCCTGCGCAGGCTGCTATTGTAGGGTACCAGCAGGTACTGCAGGCGCAGAGCCATATGGTCCTGTCGGACCACCCTTCCCCTTTTTCATTGCAGCCCTTTATGGGCTTTATAAACTTTAAAAAAAAAATTAAAACCTTTAAAAGGTTTGTCGTGGGGTTTAGCCCTTTAAGGGCATTAAAACTATTTTTTATTAAACCTTTAAAATGGTGGTGGAAATAAAATGTTAAATGGTGGATTTTTTATAATGACAGCAATAAAAACTTTGTTTTAAAATTTTTTGGATTTATTAAAATATTAAAACATCCATATAATGTTTGGTCCATGGAGTCTTAGGAAATTTAAACAAAATAGAAAACTTTTTCAAATCCTTCTGTCGAAGATTAATGATGCCAACCAAACACCACATCAGCACCACATGTGTTTATGCCCAGTCAGCAGTGATGACGTCAGCAATGATGTCATGCCACGTCATCAGGGTACAGGGGCCCACCAGGGGTCCAATTTTAGCCCTTGGAGTGCCTTTTCTTCTGGGAGGCATAACTTTCACATATGGTATCAATTTTTCAACTTCTTATAGGCGTCAGAAAGCTCTCTCTGAGTACTACACAGTGGTATAGGTTTCATGATCAGATTTTGCTGTTTGTGTTAGAATTTGGTGTTTGAAGCCCGCATTGCTCCGGTACAGTTTTATGCTCATAACTTTCGCATACAGAGTCGGATTTTTGATTTCGGATAGGCGTTGGAGAGCTCTTGCAGTGTACTACAATTTGGATCATGTAGATTTTTAGTTTGGTGTGCAAAGAGAGAATTGTACTTGTTTGATCACTTGTGGGAGCCTGAGATTCAGAGTGCATTCAGATGGATTTGTTGGCACAGACTTGTGGGAGTGCATGTTGCTATGAGACCATCAGCATGGTATAGCAGGTTTTCAAATTTGGTGCTCCCTGATACAGGTTTACAGGTGTTTTCAGAGTTATGATTTTGATGGAGACAGGTACAGGTTGTCTTCAGGTTTGAGGACATGGTTGATACTCGTGTGAGATTTGGAGTCTCAGTTTAGTGGGAGTTCAGTATAGGTACAACTATGATGATGATTATGGTGTCATGGATATGCAGAGACACTTTTGCATTAACACGACATGATCATGTATGCGATTGACAGGTATGAGCTATGATGTTCGATTCATGATTACAGGTGGTATTGTGGTGTTGTTTTTAGGAGATTGTTCTTATCTCTTGGATGCTTGGTTAGTTCCTTGACTATGGTATTCATTTGTGGACTTGTTGGCAAATCAAATCTAGACTTGATTTGGTGTTTGAGTCTTGGAGTCTACAAGTTATCTTCTTTGATATCTCAGTTTGCAGTTTACTAGTGTGATGATGAGTTAGCATGTGACATTTGTTTTGGATCTACGAGTTATGTAGTTTTGTGGATTAGCTACCCCTTGGCTACAGTGGGATGACTCGAATGTGGACTGTCTATATCCACCAAATTGATTCAGTGTTTATGCAGACTTCGTTAGTTGGCCTTGTCTGTGGTCATTTGTGCATTGGTATGTTGCTTTGGGATAAGAGGATGGATAATTAGAGTGCCTAGTTAGTCGCTTGGTGGGACTTGTAGCATGTTTATCATGATGTCTTGGAGAGCTTGGATACATGGTTCTATGTTAGCTTTTGACAATGATGGTTTTATCTTCTTGTTTGGAGATTTTGGTTCACTAGACCTTTTGAGAGCTGTTGATGTTACAGTGGGATTCCTTGATTGGTTTGGGGCCATGGATAATCTTCATTTAGGAGATGGTTACTTTGTTGTCATGGATAGCTCAATATCACATTTTTCAATGGGAGCTTTGGCAGCATGTTGGATTCATCATACATGATGGATGATCTTTTGCAATGGATGTTGGTGTCATGGAGGAGCTCTTGGCTTCGAGAGTTCTTTGACATTTTTAGTTCAGGTGACAGGGGATGGTTATCTTCATATGATTGGAGATGTTGACATCTTGGTTTACCATGGAGGACTTATTTGAGTCTTTGGTTGAGGTGTCGGGTTTATGATTTGTCAAGTTTGACATGTTTATCCTTGATTTAGAGATGTTATTATGTCATGGTTTACTCTTGATGCTAGCTTAGAGTTTTGGCATGATACAAGTTCTCTTGAGACAGGTTGTATGCATCATTGTACATTTTGTTGCATGTGATCTTCTTACGAGGAGATGGTTAGATCATGATGTCATGATGGGCTTCTTGACTATGCAGATGTGTAGTAGGAGCATTGACAGTGGTCTTGTTTGTTCTCTTGGTATTGAGTGCTTTGGTCATTTTCTTTACAGCTTCATGATGGTGCTATGTTGCATTTGGAGTTTGGCATGTATTGGTCAGTTACAGGTGCTCATGGATACTTGGAGACTTAGGTGAGGCTGGAGTTCTCTTGTGATTAGAGACACTTGTTGAGACGGTTACTCTTTGGAGGTTTTAGCAGATAGATTGAGGAGCCTTACACCTGGATATGGATATGAGTTCATTATGGACCTAGAGGAGTTTGTTCTTGGAGACGGTCATTCTGACTTGGTGTATCCTGGAGGAGCATTCTCATTCCCCACTCTTGGTCTACTCAGTAGTTTATCATCTATGAGGTATTGCCCATCCTTTTAGATGTGTTTTACTTTATGTTTCATCTTCTCATAGATATGGATCTTGAGCTACAGTTATTAGTTCTGGAGGGTTAAATTGAGGGATGTTAGCATGGTTATCTTCTTATTCATATGGTTTGATTTATCATGTTCATTATGAGGAGTTTAGGAGATGTGATTGGGCTTATTCCTATTTATGGAATGGTTGTGAGTTTGGTCTACCTTGATTAGAGAGGCTTACATCCATGTTGGTTACATGTTACATATGTTCATTTGATCTTATGAGATTGAATGGTTGGGTGTTGTTGAGGCTTTTCATTTGGGGTTGTAGAGGAGATCATACTTAACACAGCTTAGCACTTTGAGGTATTTTGTAGAAGGACATTATGATTTATAGGTTTTCTCTTTGTCTTATGACTTCTTTGTGGAGGATCATGGTGATATGGTTGGACTTTGGGATAGTTATGGTGGACATGTTGTGAGAGAGTATGCAACGATTTATCATGCATGTGTGAATCATTGTGATTGTTCTTGATACTACATTGGCTTGTCAGTTAGCCACACCTTGGTTTGAGTGTTGATTGATAGACTTGGTATGCCATGGATCTATTTTCAGATTTGACATTACCCATGCAATGGGAGTTCTTGGATGTATGTGTTCTTCATTGACAGGTTTTATTCATGGAGCTTGTTATTGCAGTATATGGGTTGGATATGTTGTTGACATGAGTTTGTTGATGTTGTTGATACCTATGAGGTATGGATGGTTGGATGTATTAGCATATGTTGTGGATGTTATTTCCAGTCATGTGGGTTTTTTTTACCTTTGACAGTAGCTAGGAGCCTTATGTTATCACTTGGATTTGATGCTTGTGTTCTTTGGATTGGTGCATCTTCACCTTGGCATGTTCCTTTTCTTCCATAGGTGGCACGTTGGAGGATGACATGAGTTCTTGCTTGAGATGGTGGTCACTTTGCTTTATTGTAGGTATCTTGTTGGAGCACGAGAGCATTCTGGAGATTCATGTGATTTCATGTTTTGCCTATGATGATGTATATCATGTATTGACCCTTATGCAATGTATGCAACAAGTGGGAGAATGTTGGGATAGGTGTTGTACACCTTGCATAATATTGTACTACTTTATTCGGTTACCACTTGTATAAGTTGTATTGTAACATTGGGTTAGTTATTTTATGTGTGTGGGACACATAGAGTAATTAATTATTATTTGTATTATTTGATTTATTGGGAAAAGTTAGTACCAATAGTCAAATGTGGGGTCAAGTGGTTTTATAAGTTAATGGTTTTGTGTTACCATGGTTTTTTGGGGCACATGGTTTTATCCAATACCACAAGTTGTATTTGTGTGAGCTTGGTCTATAAAAGCAAGCACATGGTTAGTGGTTTGGGTAATGTTGGCTATTTCATTATAGGTGGATTGGAGATTTGAGAGAGGTTGTCATTGTATTGAGTTCTCTCCTGTAAGTGCATATTGTGAAGCATGGTAGGTGATGTGTGGATTCATGCTTGTACACATGGAGGATGCATTGGAGGTGCTTGATGGTTTAGAGGTATTCATGGAGGCTCATGGATTGTATTGTAATACTCTTATTACTGAATAATACATTTGAGCGTGGATGTTTTTGGAGGCTGGTTTTTCCTTGCAAAGGGTTTTCCTAGGGTATATCTTGTGTTCCTTGTTGCTTGTTCATTTGATCTTTGCATTATGGTTTGTTTCAGCATCTTGTTTCTCCTATTGGGTTATGTGGAATTGGTTTAAATAGACCTGCAAATTCCTAATAGAAATGGGTATGTGTGCATTTTCATGTAACCATGCTATTAGATTAGTATCAGAGCTCAGAATGATCTGAGTATGAATATTGAATGTGTTATCGGTAGTGGTTTTGTGGTTGATTGACAGGGTAGATTGGAAAGAGAAGAAAGCCCTAAGGAGGTGACTGAAGGATGAAATAAAATAGAAGAATGCAGAAGAAAATGAAGAAAGAGAGTCTCAAAAAAGAGACAAAAGAAAAGAAGGCAAAAGGATGACATATGCAAAATTCAAAAAACAATTGGCAGAGTTGAAGAGGGATTTGATGTTGGTAAAATAATGGTATGAAGAACAAGACCTAGGATATTATTGGGTTTGGCCAATAAGTAAGAAAGTAAAATGGCTAGTAAAGGAGATTGTTGAGAAGTGGAAAAGGCAGAGTATAAAATCCTTGAGAGGAGAAGATAAGAAGATGAGAGGGCTCTTGAAAAGATGGGTTAATAGAGAGTTTCCGTTGAAGAAACATAGACCGGAAGAGGTCAAGAGAGATCTCATTGAAGAGAACATGAGAAAAGAGAAAGAGGAAAAGGTGCAATAGGTAGCACTTGAGGAAAAGAGAAATGAAGAAGAAAGAATATCCATGAGAAGGGCATTGATAGAGACATTGTGGTCTCTCATTTTATTTACTAATGTTATGTTTGCAGATTTGGTTGCAGGTATGAAGAAGGTGTGGAGGAAGGTTGAGGATGAGACCTTGAAGATAATGAAAGTTGGGGCAAGAATAGCTCCTAAAGAAAGAGTGGAAGAGGTGAATGGGAAAAGCTTGATGCTAGCAAAATGCCAAGAAGAGTTTGCAGTAGAGGTGCACTATAGAGTACCTAAAAATGAAGAGGAGATTGATGCTATAGATGTTCAGTTTGCTAATGAAGATGAAGATGAAGAAGAAACCATAGAGTTTCATGATGCATGTGAAGATGTTGCAACAGTACCACAAGATGCTTGTAAAGAAGAAAAGTTGAAAATCCATGAAGTCAAGGTGGAAAGCAATTTGGGACAGCAGGTCCTTGCACAGAGGGATGGAGGTAAAATTGTTACTTTTGATCATGAATGTAGAAATGAAAATATGGATAGGCAAGTTGATAAAAAAAGAAAATAGAAAATGTAAATGTGATTGAGGATCATGGATATGTAGTGCCACGTTTGTAAAAGAAAAAGATTGATGAAAGGCAATAGTTAAGTTGTAAAGAAGTGAATACTTTTGATTGTGTTTACGCTAATAAGCAAGTGAATAGAAAGAGAGATGTGCACATGAATAAGTGGCAATCTAATGTAAAGTTGATTTGAAAAGAGGCCTAGAGAAAATGATTTGAGTAAGAAGACAAAGCAAGTGAAGAGAAGCTCGAATGCAACAAGGAAAGGACATCAGTCTAGTGATAGAGTATGGGAGGAAAAACAAGCAACAACAAACAAATTTGTTGCAGAAAAGACAAAGAATTGGAGGCATGAAAAAGAGAAAAAACTCCTAGAAACTAGAAGCATGATGAATCCAGTAGATAATGGCAAGAAAGAGAAGAAGCATAAGTGAAGTTGCATCAAGAGAAGCCAAGTGTAGGCAAGGTAAGAGAAAAGAAATCTAATTTTTATATTGATAAAGCTTTGAATGAAATTCATAATGATGAGGAAAATATGAGGAGGTTATTAGATGAAAAAGAGATAAGGAGAAATAGATATTTGATGAAGAAAGAATGCAGACGAAGACAAATTGAAAAATGTAGGTATGATAGAAAAGAGGAAAAGTGGAGTAGAAGAGTTGTATGGAAAAGGAAGATAGTAGAGGTATGTGTTGAAGAAGTAGATTTGACCCGGAAAGCAGCTATAGAGGAAGAAGATGATGATGGAGCAGCCATAGTTCCAGAGCAAGAAAGTAAACAAAAGAAGAATGAAAGCAAGGAAGAGATAAGATCAGAGGATGGAGTAGTAATAGAAAATGCTAAAGAAGATTTATAGAAACAGTTGGCAGCCATCGAACAAGAATGGAATGAGAAGATTAAAGGTGTGAACATGAGTAGGACAATAGTGAAAATTGAAGGCAATGATGTAGAAGTGGTTGAAGAAATGAAGATTGAAGATGTTACAGATTTGGAGAGTGAGATGATAAAAAATGAAGCTGAGAATGATTTGGTGTTGTAGAAGATGACTATGAGGGAAGAATGGATGAAAGATATGATAGATGAACATATTGATAATGCATTGGATGATGTTATAATTTTTCCATTTTAGTATGATTAGTTTGAGGTGAATGGAAGAAGAATTTGAGATTGGAGGTGGACTATAAGTGATGTTGACAATCTGGTGAAAGCAGCACATAATGTTGCACAGAGATATTGGAAGATTGAAACTTATGAGCCAGAAAGATTATGGAAGAGGCAGAAGAAAAGGTTTGATTTAGTTTGCAGAGGAACACATGTGTCAGAGCAAATGATCTTTGTCCCCTGGGGAGTCTAATGTCGGGGCATTCTATTAAAATTCAAAAATTTTCATCAGCATTTGATTTTTGGTTTAAATGTATGGGTCAAGTGACAAAAGGATGAGGAAAGAAGCTCCTGTCACCAAGGTGACAGGAACAATAATAATTGTTTATTAGTTTCTAGAAAGTGAATAAGTGGAGAAGGTGATTATTGCTAAAATCAGTTACATTGCTATTGTGGGGAGGTGCCAGATTCGATTCAGCCATAGCAATAGAAGATTCTATCTTTAAATGAGGAGTAATGGTTGAAGAGTGGGAGTTAGTGGTGACTTAAAAGAAAGATTCTAAATAAGGCAAGAGACCAAATATAGATGTATGCGAGTAGTAGTTCATGGAATGAAGGCAATTAATTCCAATCGTGCATAGTGCAGAAGCATAACCATCAAATGGAGAGGCTAAGTGGGAGAGAACGGCTAGGGGAAGAGACTGATAATAAGAAGGTCTATGGGCCATAATAAGGAGGGGCCATTGCAAGAAGAACAGACTAAGCAGCAGAAGACTATTGAAGTTGGTCACGTGCATCTAAGGAAAAGGAGGCTGATAGGCTTTAGAGAGGGAGAGTGGTAGTAGAAGAGGCTGCCAGGCTGATAAAGAACATACATAGATAATCAGGTTGGCCATATAAAGTAAATGGAGAAGCCGATAACAAGAGGAGGGCCGATCATTACAGAAATATAAGATGTCGAACATAAGGAAGAAGAGGAAGTGAATTTGGAGAGGTAGTGTAGTGGTAATAGAGCAAGCTGAGTAATAATGGAGAAAGGCCGAATATGTTAATGGTTCGAGGGCCTGATCAACAAAGGATAAGAAGCGACAGTAAGTGGAAAAACTTGTATAATGGAAGGTGGCAGATTTGAAGGTGAAGCCTGGCAACAACAATATGTAAGAGGCCAATTTGATTATGGTTGTAAAGAATAGAAGGAGGGAAGTGCTCTATAGAGCTGGAGAGTAGGTAGAGTTCCTCAGTAGGCCATTGAAGGCCATTCGGAATAAGTGTTGTTTAAAATATCTATAATTTGTAGAGTTTTGATATATTGTAATAGAAGCCAAATTAGTTGTATGAAATGAATGTTTAAGTCTGAGTATTCACCTATCTCCTGTCGCCATTGATATTATGGTAATTCTAAATTGCATATGAAGGACTTTGTTTAATATTTCATGTTCCTGTCCTAGTTTCTTGTCACTCTAATGACAGAAGGTATGCGAAAGCCCTTGTAAGCTGTGCAGAGACATGGTTCTCACTTGATGGTAGAAATGGGTATGTGTGCATGTTCATGTGACCGTGCTATCAATATCCTTTTGATAACACTCCCAAGATGATTAATAACAACTCCTCATAACTGCATACCTCTCTCCTTAATCATAGCCTACAATTATTCCTCATAGACATATAATTAGTGGAGGTGATGGTCATAAAAGACCACTCCATGCATCAGTTGATATGCTCCTCCTTACTCTCTAAATCAGTTAGAGAGTAAAGGAGTCAAGTCACTATATCATAGAAGTTATTTGTAATACCATGGAATCTTAGCTATGTTAATAAAGTTTAATGACCACCTCAAAGGTATAACTCCTTTAATCATATATATATATATATATATATATATATATATATATATATATATATCACAAGGTGAAATAAAAAGCACCCAATACTTACCTATGTTGTTACCAACATCCGTAAAGATACAAGAATGGGGTCAAGATTTTCTCCCCTATCTATCTCGCAAAAATATCAGATAAAGGATAAGTTACCATAATAAAAAGCTTATCGTAAATCACCAATAATAAAATAATATAAAATTAGCTCTAATCTAAATCATTATAATAACATAAACTATATCATGGTGCATAAGGAACGTAATGACTATCGACCATATCTTGTGGATGGTTATTTTTATCCTGACTTAGTTTTTTGACAAAACCTATAGTAATGGTTCTTGACACCAAATCGATGATTGTTGAGTTAAAACCCAAACTTTGACCAAGTAGGTCGAACATAACTCACCACTTATGATGAGGTTCACTAAACATTGAAAGCACAAGACTTAGATGGAAACAACCTATTCATTTCCTTACGTCTATTCACTTCTCTCCAATGATGCTCTACCTCTCTTCTCGGAGGGCAAAAACCTATTTCCTAGTGTAACGCCCCACCAAGGAACCCAGAGGATAACACAACTAAGCTTACAAAAAGGACAAATATTTTTTTAAAATGAAAGACATAACAACAATCATATATTTAGTCATAACATTTAAATTAAGCTTTATCCTCTAACCAACTAAAACAAGATCTAACCAACATTATGAATTAACTAACAACCATAGTTCATTCTAAATTTGATTGCATCAAATAAACACATACATTTACATATTATATCATCAGATAAGTAATCATCAAGATCTTGCATATAGGATTACAAGTACATATACAATTCCCTTTACATGAGGGTACACCATTACATTGCTTACAATATCAATTTCCTGATTGCATTGGAGTACATACATCAAGATAACGGTACATGATTCAACTAATATACAAAACTAGAATATGAACATAAGTATCTGTCTCCTCAAGCTAGAGCAAGGTCTAAAATCTACCATACAAGGTACATCCTACTCGTACACGAACAACAAGGGAAACCAATAGAAATAAAAGCACAACCACCCAACCATGTGGAACCCTAAGGTCAACCCCCCATGCTAGGAGATAACAATAAGGTCCCACTAAGAAAACAATCAAGAAAGATAGTGGACTAACATGTGCAAAGACTACACATGACTCAAATACAACACTGGTCAACAAAGACATCACAAGCAACTTAAACATCACTTCTAGAGGCATTCACAAAACAAATGGGAAAACACAACTAGAGAATGCTAGATTATAGTAAGGATGAGTGTCATCTCATTGTCCTAGCATGGGTTACCCTGACAGTCTCTAGCTAGACGTTGACCCCCATCCACAGGTTGCCCTGACAGTCTCTTGCTAGGCGCCGGTCCCCATCTATGGTTACCCTGACAGTCTCTCACTAGACGTCGGCCCCATAGGGTGACACATGCGGAACCAACATTCCTTTTGTGAGGACAAGGAAGTTAATTTTACCAACCATGGCCTTCTCATCTCATCCTTACCTTGAATGAGCACTACAGGCATGAGTGAGGCATCCAATTATCTTGATTAGTGTGAAAACTACCCAACCCTCTAAAGTTATTATTAATTTATCACTGGATTAACAACTTCCAATGGGTTACCATGACAAGCCACTTTGGGTGCCGGCCCCACATTGAAAGCCACACCCCCTTCACTGCATCTAGATTCTCAAAGCCCAAAACAAAACCTAAGCATGAACTATCACATTTCTTATCATGATACATTTATAACACAAAATATACATCATTTGACATTACATAGAGCAAGGCATTACCCATCTTGCATAGTTATCATAACCACATGAATAGGCACACTGAGCAATGTATTATCCATCTTGCACAGTCATCATAACCACATGAATCCATAAACAGAGTGGAGTCAACATATAACCAATAGATATTCAACCATTAGCAAGATTACATAATCACATGAGTCATATACACGACTACCCCTCTTGGCCTCTGGAATCAACTTTCCCAAATGACACAAACACTTGACACACTAAACACTATGGTCTCACATCACATTCACTCTCAAATGCACATCATCACCTAATAGACCAAACTAAGATCCTTCATCAATAATTCAAATACAACACCACAATTGCGACATATGACATAATGCACTAATTATGGGTCTTAAAGAATGTAACATTAATTGAATCATGATCAATCATCTAACAATTATAAAGTGAATCTTCCTCAACAATATAGAACTATCATATTCCAACCACTAGTAATAGTTACTTTTATAATCATAAGATATAAGAGTTCATGAGTAACAATATTTTAACTAATAGTTCCCAAGACTTATGTCAATTTCATTTAATTAAAATGACTACGAACAAACTGCAAATAACTTTAAGGCATACAAATTATACACAACAATTATTTACACTATTTACACTGATGTAGATTTCATTAATAATTTAGACAATTGTAAATACTATTAAATATAACTGTATAAGCAAGGCTAAAAGCCTATAATATTATAATGCTATAAATATCTTACACTAGTTAGAATCACAAGATACAAAACCCGAAGCTACAATGAAAGAACTTTGTTCTAAGGTTAGCTTGAGAGGAAAGGAATACAGAACAACAAAACATTCCTATAGATCTAACATATTCATTGAATCTACCACACTTTTAACCACATGCATATGATAGGATCGACACAAAATAAATTTGTTGAGAAGGCTTTAGAAGCTACCAACAATGCAAATTGTGAAAGCATAGACAGGGCATGTAGACTAATTGGTAGAATGCCTCAAAGAGAGTCATATGATGGAAAGCTTATTGGTGACACAACTAATTGTTTTAACAGAGACAAAATGGGTGAGAGGTAGATAGTCACAAAATATTCATATCTCAAAAATGACAAACTGAGTATGGCTGATTTTTGGATATGATTTAGATATTCAGGCCATGCACCATATATAAAAAAATTAGAGAAACTCAATTCATATAAATAAAGTTATGGCTAATGCAATAGACTACTAAAATAGAGACGAAATGGGTGAGAGGTAGATAGTCACAAAATATTCATATCTCAAAAATGACAAACTGGGTATGGCTAATTTTTGGATACAGTTTATATATCCAGGCCATGCACCATATATAAAAAAATTAGAGAAACCCAATTCGTAAAAAGAAAGTTATGGCTAATGCAATAGACTGCTAAAATAGGGACGAAATGGACGAGAGGTAGATAGTCACAAAATATTCATATCTCAAAAACAACAAACTGGGTATGGCTGATTTTTGAATATGATTTATATATCTAGGTCATGCACCATATGTAAAAAAACTAAAGAAACCTAGTTCGTAAAAATAAAGTTATGTCTAACGCAATAAAATGGGTTTAGAAAATGTAGAAGAGAATTCACAGAATATTTTACTAAATCTAATGCAACAATAAATCAGATCCATATCTCAGTCTGTACCTGGAATATTACTTCTATATGATCTTCACAAATTTTTTGACTTGCATCCATTTTCCCCCAAGTCTCTTCTTCTGGAAACTATGGTTTATGGTGCCAAAAGAAAAATGAAAACTTCCTGAGAGAGAGAGATCCCCAAAACATAAAACATATTCTCTATCTGAAATGCACGCTCCTCCCCAAATTATGTCTTGAGATTTCAAAATAAAGTTAAGCATACATAACCACCCCCATAATTTCTTCCAAAAGATTCTCCTTTATTACTTTCTTACAATTTTCTATTTTTAACCAAATAATAATCTCTTTGATTTTATTTATTTTAGAATTTGCTATTTATTTCATTTACAACCCAACTAAAATAGTTTCTTTCTATTTTTCTAAAATTAGTCTCTTACACAAAAGAAAAAATTATTTCTAAGATTCCCTCTTGAGGTGCGTAACTGCCACTTCTTCCAAGTGGCCAAAAAGGAAAATAATTACTCAAGACAATAATAATAAAGAAAGAGAATCTTTTTCAGACATAATAATACATATTTCCACACAATTATAATTTACATAAAAGCATCTATATTTATTTATCAAAGTGCCCTCTTGATTTAATAATTTTATTGTAATGAAGCAATTAACCAAAATATTAATCAAACAATTCCAAACAAAATAACCCAAATGCCAAACAATACCTGACACAATGCACAATCGAAAGCATGACCACAATGACAATGACCGACCATTACGCCCATACAAACAACACTGACTGGGTGCAAAATTAGATACTCATCCTTTTCAAGGATGATGGCTAACTAGGGGACCACATGTTATCTCTAGTCAATAGTTTCCATTAGGTTTAAGGCATGCTCAGACCTGTCAATTCAAGTGGAGCCGATGCCTGGTACCTGCATCCTGGAGCAACCAAACAGTCGAACAAATAGACATATATATAATCCTATAGTCAAATACACCATGAAAGGGAATCGTAGCGTAGCAGGGTACTCACGCATGAGTAATGCGGCACTGTTCCTCTCACAAACACACATTAAACACATAATCACAACACACATAGCAATCAATTACTGAACGACTAAATAAGAACCATCATCAGATAATCACATGATGCACATAATAAGATTAATCCACACAAACATCATAACATAACATCCTATGATACATAATCAATCATATAAAAATCAATTCTAACATATGACAATCATAGTAAGATCAACATCATAATCACCTAAATGTAAAACAATGTCAGAGCATATAAATTATCAGTGTCACAACAAAGATTATCGATAAAACATACTAATTGTCATATGAAACCACACATGAGCATAATCAGGAATGTCATCAACATGAATGTAGCATCTATCGACATCATATAATGTACAACATCAACTGTCTAACATACCCTAAATATTCCTATTATTTTACCTTCATCTTCATGTTCCTTAGCCAGACCATTTGCACATCCAAGATGAGAATGGAGGGGCATTACACCTGTTATAACTTACAATCACCAAATTGGGATTAGTGTAATCCATATAAATTATGACTAAATAATCATGATAACATATAATCTCATGTCTAAATTCTATGCAAATAAATATAAACTCATAAAATCATTGATTTATCCTGACATTTTCACTAAACATCAAATCATTAATCCATGCAAAATTATCTACTAATTGCATACAAGTGAAAAGTAAAACATAGTCAAAATTTGGGGTGTGACAAAATTGAAATATCATTACTAGACAGTTCTTAACTATTACCACTTTACCATTGTTGACATAATGAATCCACTAATAGTGATATAGTGTGAGGAGAGATAACATCATGGATGGACTTTTCCATTAGCAATAGAGCCAACATGGCTTATTTGTGCACCATCTAAACAAGGTGGAACCCCTATGCTTCATGAATGGGTCATGCAAAAGAACCATATATAGATAAATTGAGGCAACTAATGTAGATGACTTACAAATTGACAAACACTTCATTAAAACATAATACCTTGCCCAATGATTTCAAGAATGGTACATAAGTACCACACATCTCCACAAAACAGACATATACCCTTAAATAAGAGCACTTCCTAAGGTGTAATAGCTCTACAAAAAAGTATGGAACTTTATAATGCACTAGTTTAGGATAGTAGTAAAAGAACTCCAACTATTCAAAGATGACAATAATTTCTTGAAAAAAAACATTTATGACCTCACCTATGGTAAAATTCCAATACTCGACTATATGAGAATGAATTGGCAAGGAATATACGAGTCTTGTAGAACCACAACCTACTTTCCTTTTGCAATTTAGTCTTGTATAGGCTAAGAGAAATAGACAAAAGAAATAAACTCTCTCCCACAAATTAAAAAAAAATGTATATAACACAATGCATGCATAATCCTCCCAAGAAGTGATCTTTTCAACTTTTAACAAACCATAAATGGTGGGTATGCAAGCCTTTCCAAGGATATATCCTCAAATAATTAAATACAATAGCCACCCACTTAAATAAGTCATACACAACAATATATTTAAATATAATAGATTGCATCACTTTTAAATGAAAATTAGATTTCATACAAGCCACATGTAGGAAAATGTCAACCATATAACCAAGTACATGTTTATTCTATCTTGAAGGGAAGTTTCATTTTTCTCAAGATTAATACTCAAGGGTGAATTCAAGACGATATAATATTAGCATGTATAATATAACCTAGTAGAGTTCAAGTCTTGTTTTACAATGACAAACTTCTTGTTAATAGGAGTGATATTAATGACTAAAATAACAACCCAATTATGGGCACCTAGTCCATAAATCATATTGGTTCACATAGCATTTATAAATTGCACCTTTTTCTTATCATCATAATCATTATGAATTTCAGATTATTAGACTATTCTTCATTTTATTCCTAGCCAATGTCTAGCAATATCCCATTTCCTTTCAGTCAATCAACAATACCAAACCCATGTACTATGAAGCTAAAAGATGTTATTAATCAGTTAAACTTAAAATTTAGGCACAATGTTTCATATTAAAACTTATACTATGATTATATATGGTCCATTATATGATCTATGAGATTCTCATTATCCCAACTAAATTAAACATTTAGTCTACCTCATCAAATGAGAAGTGGGCACAAGAAGTTCACATCTATTTGAGTATTGACACATCAAGAATGTATGCAATGAAATTACTTGCACAAGACAAGAATATAATAGGAAATATGTTGTAGTACTCGATAATGCTTGATAATAATAAGACACTTCGAGGAGGAAAACCTCCAAAGTTTTCAATAAGAATAAAATTCACAATATGATGATTAACTACTATTCACTACCTCCTATATATAGGCATCACTAGAATATTCTAGTGTCCTAATCCTAATGAGGCCAACTTAGCATACTTTAATTATATTTATGGACTCATAAATAACTCAATAAATGATTATGCTAGCCACAATTTAGCTACTATTAAAGTATTAAAATATTTGTTATAACAATCATTAATAATGAACATTATATAAACTAAATATTTAAATAATAAACTAATAATAGAAAATGAACAACATTACACAAACACAATAATTTATGCAAGGAATTTACCATTACTGGTAAAAACCCCATAAATAATAACATCTTTAAAATTAAGAACATTTACAAAGTTGTCTAAAAAATTAGACAGAACCTAGGGAAAAACTCCTCTTGACTTCCACATGACCTTCACTCCTTTTACATGCATATTTCAAATTTTGTATTTTTTTCCATCCAAATTTAGAGAAGAATTCTCCCTTAAATATAGGGAGAAGGGATGATAAAATACTTGAAATGGTAGTTACCACGACCTTTCAAAAACTACCTTATCTAACAATTAATAAATTAAGAACTATTCAATTGTTCATTTATTTATTAATTATTACAAGGAGTATTCAAATAATGATTTTATAAAGAAAAATAAAATAAGAACATTATAAATATAAGAGTTTGATCCTTAATAATATTATGTTCTAACACCCCCCTTAATGTTAATAGAGGCAAATCTTGTAAATTTTAAAAAAATGAAGTACCCCAGTGACGTGGGTCTTCTAGACAAGGATAAATAAGGGCACAAATATATGTCAAAATGAGGGTCATGTAATCCAAACTACATGAAGATCATCTTGGCATAATTTATAATGCCAATATTCTTAAAAGATGCTAAATATGAGGTCTTATAAAGATTTTTATTAGATCTTGGAACTTCTCAAACCAACCTCCCCCAAGTTCATTACATAGTGTCCATAGGTCTTATATAAAATAATACTTTTACGAGTGGAAGATTTATAGAGAGAAGAATTTACAATATGCACGAATGACATACATATAATGCCTAGAGGTGTTATGTTATGCCTGTTAGGTCTTACATCCAAGATTTATCCATTAGGAGTTGTCATTGTCATGCACACTCCCCCTCAATAGAAACTCCTTAAGGCCAAGCATTGATATTAATTTGGAAAATTTAGTACTGCACAGTCATTTTATAAAAATATTTGCAACTTGATCTTCAATTTGGTAGTATTGAAGACAAATATCTCCATTTAAGACTTTTTCTTGAATAAAGTGAGCTTGAAATTAAATATGTTTTGATCTTTGATGATAAATATAATTTTTGGAAATGTAATACAACTTTGAATATCATATAGGAGTGTGCTACTAGAAACATTCATCTAAATTTCTTCTAAAAGATGATTTAGCCAAATAGCTTCCTTAGATACTTCAATGGCACTTCGATATTTTACTTCTGTAGAGGAGAGTGCTACAGTTGATTATGTTTTTGAACTCCATGTACTTGCACCTAAACCAAATTTAAACACATACCCTGAAGAAGATTTCTGATCTATGGAATCACTTGCATTGTTAGCATCACAATATTCATATATTTGAGCATTTTTAGTATGAGTATAATAAATATCAAAGTTATGAGTGCCTTTAATATATATTAAAATATATTTTTCCTGTTGGCAAGAGACACTATATGGATTGATGATTGTTGTCATTGATGGCAACAAAGTTCATCCCACACATCTGCAGGACATGGTGTGTCTCTACCGGAAGTCAGAATGAAGATTGTTGTGGTCCGGTAAACAAGAACAGAGCTTGTGGCAAGGTCCGACAGACAGGTCCAGATCTCTCAGAGGAAGTATCTTGGTGAAGTGTAGATTTGGAGAAGTCAAGAAGACTACCTTGAGTGGTATACTCCAAGGATTTAGCCTCCGGTGATGGATGAGGAAAAAGATATGAATAGTTGAGTACCGAATTCCAGAGTGACAGTGTGAACAGAGGAAGAATTGACTGACAGAACATCATACTACTTTCCGGATGTGTTACTGATTGTGGTAAAGGTTATAAAGCATGAAACATGTTTGGCCGACATGATTAATGATTTTTACAAGCATAGACTTGATCCGCATTACTTGATGTGCAAGGATTCACCCGACAGAATAGAGTTTGTGAGAAGATTGACTGTTCCGGGTGCCGACTAGAAAGATAATGAAATCACTTGTGCGGATATATATATAGGATGGATTTAGTTGTGAGAAGTGTGTGTGGTGTTATGTGGTATGCGAAGAAAAGCAGAGCAAAGCAGAAATAGTAAGAAAGGTTCGGTA
This sequence comes from Cunninghamia lanceolata, assembly GCA_027924645.1. Classification (NCBI taxonomy): domain Eukaryota; kingdom Viridiplantae; phylum Streptophyta; class Pinopsida; order Cupressales; family Cupressaceae; genus Cunninghamia; species Cunninghamia lanceolata. The sequence continues at coordinate 3,168,284 of BSBN01000717.1, read as the reverse complement.
TGTGAAAGGAAAGCAGCATATGAGAAAAGGAAAGATGAAGTGCAGCAGATCAGTGTACTGAGCCTAACCGGAACTGAACTCCAGCATATGTGGATGCTTCCAATTAGTTCAAGTATTGTATAACATTCTTTTGTAGACAGTGTGTCTCCTTGTAGGCAGTGTGCCTCCTTTGTGAGCAGTGTGCTCGGGCAATGAGCCCTAATTGGCAAGTGCCATCTTTGTATTTCCTTATTCTTCTAACAGAGAATAATCTTTGGGTTAATCACCCTGTGGTTTTCTCCCTTAACAGGGTTTCCACGTCAAAAATACTATGTCATGTGTTTTTCATTTCATGGTAATGTTTTCTTATTTGAATTAATGTTGCATTGATTAATAAGAAAGTTTAGAAAGAAGAAATAATTAGGATAACTGATTCACCCCCCCACCCTCTCAGTTATCAACATTTCCATCTTCCAATGTTGAACATAAGGTTCTTGAATGAATCATGATGCTACACTTATTGCATAGGTAATATCAGGGTGAGATATAGTGAGATAAATTAGGCGCCCTACTAATTGATGATAAAGAGTAGGGTTAAATTTTTCACAAGGAGGATGAGAATAAGATTTAGTACTAGTTTTAATAAGTATAATAGTGAGTTTATAGTCAAATATATTAAATTTAGAAATTAGATTTTGAGCATATTTTCTTGAGATATAACAATAGATTGGTGATCTTAAAAATGGACATATATTAGATTTTCTTGGGAGTCATATTTTTTATAGGGTTAATGATGATTGATAATGTCTCCATTAGGGGGTGGTGGAACAAGCTCCCAAGTGTTATTTTTGATAATGTCATTTTTCCAATTTTCATTTTCATTTGCTTCTTCAAAGGTTTGGGGTTCATATTCATATAGTGTCATTAAGGAAACATATGTATGTCAACTTCTAGTCATCTTAGGAAGAAGAGAAGCTTCTACATTTGAATCTTGAATTAAGAATTGAACCCACTTAGGTCTTTGGGAGGGTGGATTAGGATAAGTGTCTAAGTATAATTGATCATGTTCTTTAGGAGTAGAAGATTCAATAATATTATCAATAGAATTAGATATGAGAGATTCTAGAATGTGAACATTTTGACTTAGAATAATATCTCTTTTGGAAGGATCATAAGCCTGAAACGTTTTCCCTCCTATATCCAACAAAAAGATAATGAGAAGATGTAGAATCAAGTTCTTATCTTTTTGTTTAGGAATGAGAATATATGCAGGACTCCTCAAGATTATAAGATGATAGATATTAGGTTTTTGATTTGACCATTTTTCTAAGGGAGTTGAGAGATGTAACGATTTTGTAAAACATTTAGGTGTATTAGAAGAGTGTAACATGGATTTAATCATTTCTATGATGGTTCAATTTTTTATTTTTGCTACACCATTTTGTTTGGGAGAATATGGAAAGTTAGTTCTCTTTGTATCCTACATAAAGCACAAAAGTTGTCAAAATCTTTGTTATATTTAGTGCCATTATCAGTTCTAAGAGATCTTATTTTATGATTAGATTGATTTTTGACTAGGGCTTTGAATTCTTTAAATTTTGAAAAAAACATTTTTATTTTTAATGTAATACCCTCAAATTGTTGTAGAATAATCATCAATAATTGTGAGGGCATATAGAGATCCACTGAGAGAGGGAACCTGAGAGGGCCCCATTAGATCACTATGAAGTAATTATAATGGTTTAGATGAAGTTTGATTATGACTCTTATTAAAGGGTAGAGTATGTTGTTTACCTAGGTGGCATCATTTATAGGTTTCTAATTTATTTTCAATTTCAAGTAATCCAATTACAAGATTATGACGCAACATTTCATTCATGCTCCTGATATTTAGATGTCCTAACCTTTCATGAATATTTATTTGTATTATAAAAAATATGTTTTTTTATTAGGTCACATTTGCATCCGTCCAATTGAGATTTGATGTTTTTTTAATTTTCGCAATGTAATTTATTATTTTTCATCTCCTTTCATAGGAGTTGTAAAATTCTCTAATATTAATTTAATGATTTTTAAAATCCTAGATTCTTCATGCATAGATTGTAACAAATTTCAAGCACTAGAAGGTGAATCTAGGTTTCCAGTATCTAATAGAAATTCATCTCTAGTACTCCTTAATAAAATTGATAATGCTTCTTGTGATCTACTATCAAAAGAATTTATGAGATCAAGGTTAATATTTCTACATGTAGGTTGTTTTTCCTTACCATCAATGATGGCCCATAGGTTCTTGGCCATGAATTCTGCCTTTATCCTATTTTTTCAGACATAGCAATTGTTTCTGCATAGCATGCGTGCTTTGTTGATTGTAAAAGCATGCGACCCCATCTAAAGAATTTGTAGAAATTGACCTATCAAATTGTATTTTTTGTCAAAAGAAATATTAGTACACCATTTTTTGAATGGGAGAAATAAAAAAATAAAAAATGTTACCCCATCTTGTTGTCTTTTGTGATAATAGTCCTAGTTTTTATATGACATATTAAAAATATTACAAAGTTAATAGACATTTACAAAAACAAATAGTATAATTGTTCACATATGTAGTATAATAATTTATAAAAAATAATAAAAACCAAAAAAAATTAAACAAACTATCAATTAACACAAACAAGCTAGAACTCTTCTTATAAAAAAGATAATAATGAAAACCCTTATTTCCCCAAACAAGTGAATAGTATTGAAAATATTTTCTAAAGGTAAAGGTCTTTTAATATAAGTTTAAATATATCTATCCCTTTTTAGTACTTGCCTTTGACAACACTATTGTAATCAAATTCACTTAACTAGTGATTAATAGTTTTCTTTGTGCACCAATTAAATTTTAGTTTTTTTACATGTATAGTTTATGCCAATTATTTATAAACTGTACATGCAATTATTTTAATTAGAAATGTTTCTAAAAATATTTATTAATAATTTAATTGGCTTCTCTATGTTTGGAATAATTTTGATTGGCCAGAAACTTTGAGGTCTTAAGGGTGGAAAAAGTGGAAATACTATTTTTAATATAACAAAAACACTAAAATGAAGGAGTCGTGCTCCTAAACTTAAGTAGTAGCATGCACCAAAAAAACAAGCAACTAAAAAATAATTGGTGACTAAAAAAGCAGGGAATTTTTTAATCATGTGAGACACATTTCTGGGTGAAGCCTCATACAAATATAGCCTATCAGCTAAAAACCACAAAAAAAATTAGTTGTCTAATCATATCAATTTCAACGAAAAAATTTCAAAAATTTCTTATTCCTTTCAATACTTAAATTTAATGTGGATTAAGAGATGATCAATGGAGGCTCTATATATCTACCTTTGTTATGGAATTCATAATTATATTTTCTAAATTGTTGTTTTTAAGCACATGAACCCCCAAATTTAGGGTCCGTCAAAAACTAAAATAAACTCCTCTGCAATGAACTTTGTTGGCAACATAAGCATGATGATGAAGAGAATGATGGGTGTGGTAGCAAGCAATGTTTTCATTGATGGCAACAAAGGGCAAAGACATAGTGGTGTTGGTCTGAAGAGGTTCAGTAAGGTATACAAGTACAATTGTGTTGGTCTGGTTAAGTATGATATCCTAAGTGTTGATCTGAAGAAGCTACTAAGTGTAGTATGATGAATAATACATCCAAGCACAATATACCTTCATTGTGGTGCTCCATAGCTAGGTATAACATGTTGAAGATTTCCCTAAGGCATTTACTGACCAGAACCTAAGATAGGGTCACAATATTTTAGTTTGTATTTCTTCGTTATAAAAAGTTTTTCTCTGTGGTTGTAAGGTGATGATAGTTCATAATAAAGAAGTCTAAATCCAAAGATTTAGGTTTTGAAATCCTCCGGAGTGAACAATAGGGTTAACAGAGTACCAGACTCTGTAATGACAGTGTAATGATAGTGCTAGTGATAGATTGGAATGCTCCACATTTCACCGCATATGAATATCTTGCCATATGGTTTTGAGGAAGAGGTTATGGATGTCAGAGGTGTGTATGATTCAATTGGTAAGCATTTTGATGGTCTGCACGTTGAAAATTATGAACTAACAGTTAGTTCATGCTATTGTTGCTTGACTAGTTGGGCTGACCTGAAGGTGTTGAGGTTGTGCGGAGCTAAGACATGTAAGAAATAATGTCATGGGAGTAATTGTAGGTGGTGTCAACCTATATGAGTGTGCCATATGCTTTGGTTCTCTCTGCAAAGCGTATTGGATTGTGTTTTGGGCCAACAGGATAGGAAGTCACATGGTACATATATTCTATTGACCTAATTGATGTTTTCCCTTAGTGCAGTATATGTACAAGATTGAATTCTTGTGCGAAGGTGTGAGTGTCAAGTGAGTATGTGTAAGCAAAATTTGATATAAAAAAAGGTAAGTTGAAGTTGTGGAGAAGATGAAATGTGCAAAGTCAATATTCTAAGCTTTAGTGGAACTATATCTCCAGCATAAGTTAGATGCATTATTAGCAGTTCATTTTTTGCAGTGAGCCATCCCTTCTTCTATCTCTTTCTATTCAGGATAGTGAGTCCTTAGGCAGTGAGCCACCTGCAGTGAGCATTCTCTATTATGGATAGTGAGCCTAATTGTAATCATTATTGTTATATATATATATATATATATATATATATATATATATATATATATATATATATATATATATATATGCACTAATTCAGCTCATCGTGGTTTTTCTCTTTTTGGGTTTTCCACGTAAAACTCTGGTGTTCACGTGTTATGTGCTTTAATGGTTGAATTAATGCTTTTCTTTCTTACTCCAATTTAAATGCAGTGTGTGGAATGAACGCTTAATTGCTTAAGTGGTTTCAGAGAATATTGATTCACCCCCTCTCTCAGTATTTTAGGTGTTCAACAAACTTAACACTTTCCACCAATTTTACCGGTTAACAACAAAAACCACATGCAAACAAATCCTACCGGAAACACCTTTCTTTACAGCTTGACGACGATCCATCCAACAATTTTTCAAATAGAGCATGAACAACTAATGGAGTTTTATGTAGAGCTACAGGGATTTCATTTGATCATTTGGGCATGCTTTATGCAGATTTGATATAAGGTTTCTAGGTCAGACTTTTATTTGTTTTAATAACTCTTGATGTACTATATATTGATTCATTTTTGAGAGGCAAAGATATCAAATAATTTAATGTGGCTTACGCTTGGATTTATCTTGTTTTGATGTGAGTTTTTTCATTTCATTAGATGTCAACACCCATAAATAGTAAGTGGAGGTTTTTGATGTTTGTTAGAATTGATTTTATTAGATTTCGGCACCCAAGTGCAGTAGACAAAGGTTTTTGATGTGGGTTAGGATTTAATTCATCAAACTTCAATAACTAAATGCATTATGTAGGTTTTTTATGTGGTATAGGATTTATTTCGTTAGATTTTAAGGCCTAAAGGCAATAAGAAAACATGTTCTACATGCCCATTTGAGGATATTTGATTGGGAGATATTGCAATTATTGTGTTGGTTTAAGGAAAATCAATTAGGTATGGCCAGGCTCTTAAATTTTTTATTTTGAAGGGTTTAGGATTCTATTGTCTATGATACTATTCTTTAACCGCTTTATGTTATTGTTCCACTTGAGTTATGAAACACAATGATTTTAATTATGATTTTAATGATTTTAATTGTTACAAATGCATCAGGGTTGAAGTCTGAGATATTGTTGCTTCCTTCTAAATGTTGGATCTTCTTTAATCAATCAAGTTTCTGACATTTCAAGTGCTTCCTTGTGTTGAAGTACAGAGATGGGATGTGGAAGACTAGAGGATAGTGACACGAAGAAACTTGGCCAGAACTAAATTCTTCTTCCTATCAGAGTGTGTTCACATAGTACTTTCAGAAATGCTATGTTACTATTTACTGCTTGTTTATATATACCTAGTCATTAGTACTTAGATCATTAGTATTTTGAAATATAAAATGGACACTTATAATCACAAACTTTATAGGAATAATCACCAATAACTTTAAATTTGTAAGGTAAGAAATCCACTTAGCTTGGGAAACTTTTTCAAGCCATGATTCAAATATAAAATGGACATGCTCATAACTCTCACATTTAGATGAATAATCACCAAAAATACAAAATTTGTCTAGCCTTATCACATTATTGTTGAATGCATTTGATTAACAATTTTTTCTATTATCATCATCAGGCCACTTGGAGGCAAAAGTGGTTATAATTTTTTAAAATCAAATCAAATATAATTTAGATTTATTTATTTATTATTATTATTATTCTTATATATAAAAAGAACTCTCTGGAGGATGCAATAGCAAGTATAAACCTAGCCTATCAATAACCTCTCAGTTGTGTAAAAAATGGGCGCTTTGAATAGGGTTAATTATGAGAAAAAAAAAAGATAAATAATCATAATTTATGAGAGCTATTTGAGGCATAATGGAGGCAAATTAATAATTTCATATCCCTGAAACATATATTTATATTTGTTAACAAAAAAATTGATTTTGCAAAATTAAATGAAAAAAATTGAGTTTAGTATTAATATTATTATAGCTTAAAGTCCTGCTATGATACCATGTTAAAGTATTAAAATATTTAAGTTATATTAATCATTAATAATGAACATTATATAAATTAAATATTTAAATAATAAACTAATAATAGAAAACAAAACAACATTACACAAACAATAATTTATGTGGGAAAAATCATTGTTGGTAAAAAAACTCCACAAATAATAGCATCTTTAAAATTAACTTGGGGAAACACTTCTCTTCCACATGGCCTTCACTCTTTTTATGTGTAGATTTCAATTTTTTTCTTATAAATGTAGAGAAGAATCCTCCCTTAAATATAGGGAGAAGGGATGGCAAAATACCTGAAAGGGAGGTTACCACACCCTTTAAAAAATTACCTTGTTTAACAATTAATAAATTAAGAACTATTCAATAGTTCATTAATTTATTAATTATTACAAGGAGTATTCAAAGAATGCTTTTATAAAGAAAAATAAATAAGAACATTATAAATACTATAAGGGTTTGACTCGTAATAATATTATGTTCTAACAACTACACATATCCTTGTGCACACAGTAGGTTAAGGGCATAGTGTGCTCCCCCTTCACACAAGTGTTATCCTTGATGCTCCTCAATTGTGGGTGCTTTTGCATAAAATCTTCATCTTTCCATGTGGCATCTTCAATAGGTCTATTCTTTCATTGAATGAGGTTCTTTGTGATTGTCATAGTCCTCAATCCTCATCTTTCCATGTGATGTACGTGTCTATAGAATTAAATCAACATCCAAGATGACTCTTACCTCTTCATCTAGCTTTAATAACTATAGTGTATGAAAATTTGATTTAGCTAAACATGTTATGTTCTCTAACTAAGTGTTTTCAATGGCACTACTTTAGGATTAAACTAGTTTCAAAGGGAAAAGTATTTTGTTACTATTCAAACAGAAAGAACAAAATAGCTCTAGAATATCATAGAAATGTTTTAAACTTGGACAAATAATATTTCCACTTAACTAAAACATAGAGGAAAATGATAATATGATATTTTTCTTGGAACTGAAACACAAATTCACAAAGATGGATTCAAACTAGAAAAAAAAAGAACCCAACATAGAAGATTAAGGAATGTTGTCTAGTATTCCAGCGCATCGCACAAACATCTATGGGTTACACTTTTGTTTGTGTGACCAGTATGCTAGTAGAACTCCAGAATAATATGTATTTTCACTCTAGTTTCTCACCTAGTCCACATGTGGTTGAATGCTTCCCAAATACCTATAGATGCAAGATGAGAAAACTTTTTGGGGTTGTTTGGGAGCTTACCAAGAGTGATCAAGCCCCTATGTTGGTCTTTAGACCTCCACATATAGACAATGATAAAGAGATAGAAAAATAGTGTGTGCTCATATCCTAGGTGAGTCTAGGAATTGAGATTAGTGACAATAAAATAAATCTATGAGTATCAACCCTGGTCTATGGGGAAGAATACCTTAATGTACATAATAGGATAAGTAGATGGTGGTCTACACCAGAATATTTACCAATAAATAATGGAAGAGGCAATAGAAAGATTACAAAAATATTATTCAAATGCAACAAGAATAATATTACCAAAAAAAATGATGTAGAAGAAAAGAAGTGAAATCTTTGACGGATTCAATCGAAATGCAACCAACATGATCCCTTGTGGGAGATTCAACAATGGTGTCTAGTTGCAGTAGAGTTTTTCAATAGAAGATGAGAAAAAGAGATATTACTCTAACCAAGAGAATGTAGTTTTTTCCCAAGAGAGAGCAAGAGAGAGATGAAAAAGATTCTAAAAATTATTTTGAATAAGGGTTGTGAAGAATATTTCCTCAAACATGAATATGTTCACCCAATACACCCCTCAAATGTTATAACAAAGCCACAAGACTCAATTTTAAACTATGGTGAAACACAAAAACTTCTAAAACTACACACTAATTATGGTGATGCAGGATTGCTCTATTCCACAAGGATGATCTTGCATCATACACCTTGGGTAAATTAAAAAGTGAGTCTCTCACTTTCTAGAGACTAGAGGGAAATCAAGTCAATTTACCCTAGTCCTATAAATCCAACTAGAGTCTTCCTCTATCCTTCCTCTCCGTTTTACCAACTATTCTTCATATTGTCAGTTCCTAGTGCTTATCCCGATTTTCTTGTCTAGTATCTCCTTAATTACCTCTTTCGATTGCGATGATGTGTGTTTTTACCCAAGATCTTTTCCACTACCTCCTTTTGAGTTCCTCTCATGGTGGTAGTATAAATATATAATATTGAATACTGGGGATATACCTAATCCTTCTGATAGCTCTACCTCATATGTGTTTCGTGAGTCAAACCTCTTTACAATCTTGCAAGGAATGAACTTCATTTTTAGTTTGTTATGTTTTGATTGGAAATCTCTCCTTTTTGATGTATACCATCACTTCATCTCCTACCACAAAGGTAGTGTCTTATGGTTTTGTCAACATCTTGTTTGTACTTATCACTCATCTTCTCTAGATGATCCCTAGCCTCTGCTAGTACCTTCTTCATATGTTCACCAAACTCCTTTCCCTCCGCACTTCTCTTATCTTCTCTATCGATGTCTCTTAGTTCTAACACATTCTTTTGATTGCTACCATTCACAATTTGAAATCGTTTATTTTTGGTACTCCTATTTATTGAATTGTTGTATGCAAATTTTTCTTGTGATAATACCATGTCCTAATTTCCTTCCTTTTCTCCAACCAAACATCTTAGTAAGTTACCCAAGCTCCTATTACCCATCAATTTGCAAATGGTATGTTGAGCTAAATCTTAGGTCTATCATCATCTTCTTCCACAAGGTCCTCCAAAAGTATCCTACAAACTTAGTGTCTCTATCTGAAACTATGTTCTTAGGAAAAATGTGCAATCTTACTACCTCTTTGAAAAAATAAATCTACTATGTGTACCACATCATTGCTTTTCTTACATGGAATGAAGTTCCCCATCTTAGAAAACCTAACTACTACTACCATGATTGAACCATTTTCCTTTTGTGTCCTTGGTAGTCCTAATACAAAATCTATACTTATGTCCTCCCATGGCTTCTATGACATTGGTAGTGGTTGATATATCCAAACATTCTAACTATTTCCCTTGGAAACCTAGCAAGTCCTACAACCTTAAAAAAATTTCCTTACATCCTTGTGATGAGCCCCATAATTACCTCTTTTTATCTCCTCTTTACCAGTTTACAAGTACCTTTTGTTGATACTTTTATCTAATTATGGCTAAGACTTGATACTATACTTTGATTAAAGAACTATATTAATTATATAATGCTTGATGGATGTTGTATATTTAAAATGGTTATTTTTCATATGAAATGTGAGTGAATAAGTATGTTTACAATAATCTTTATAGATAGATACTTTTTGGGACTAACTCTTCATGCAACATCCAAGATCACCATCATGAAGTCATGCCACAGAGTTCTTATAGCCACACCACATGCATCCTGCAGCTAGAGTGTGGAAGGTTCTACAGTTGCACCTATAGAGTTCATGCAACCAAAGTTTGGCTCCTGCAATAGGACACACATTTATTGCACTTGACTGACTTGTAGTGACCTTCTCTCTTCAGAAGACCGAGACAAGATAAAAGGGAACATCATGAAGAAGCTAATAACTCCTCAAGAGAGGATGTGTGAGAATGAGATAATTATTTCCATGCTTTTGGGGACATCTTGGTTCCATTTTAAGTATTTTAGTTAGAATTCTCTTCCTAGTTATTAAAAGCTTAAATTGCTTCCTAGTTTATTTGTAACTCTACAAGAATAAGGAATCCTCTCCTTCTATGAAGGAGAGTGGATCATTTTTTATAGTTTTTTAATTAATAGATGAACTATAAGTTAGTGTCTATATATCTGTTTCTTTCTAGATATTTAGTATGCAGATTTTCTCAAGATTTTTGTATTTAGTTTGATTTCAGCAATAGAGATATCTATCCTTTTATTTGCATCTTATTCTATTTTGGTTTTAAACAAAGATTGAAGTGATTGTGTTGATTAATATTTAAATTGTGAAGAAATAAGTCAACCCAAGAAAGGGCCCACTTTCAGTTAGGTTGCTCCCTGTTAGTTTCCTTCTTATGTAAGTAAATTTGAAAATATTAGAATAAATTGTGAACTAGTTTCTAGTTATTGATTTGATCAGTTTATAAATTGTTATGCTTCTATATTCCTACAACAATTTACTTTCTGCATTTGTAATTTCCTTTCAAGTATTCCTTGGATTTCAATTCAGCATTGCTTTAAGTTTGTTTATTAGCACTATACACATTTAGGTACCAAGTATTCCCTAGTTGTACATATAGTATCGACACCATTTTAAGAAACATGTCCCTAGATTGATAATTAAATGTAGCATATCTTCATCTATTGGACTACTCGATTTAGGGATGGTGACACTCTTCAAATTATATGCATGCCTTAGCTACATTAGGTTTAGTGGGAAATGAAATTAATCTTCATTTTTGGCACCATTGCCGAGGATGGTGTCAAGATGTTAACTTTTTGGGTTCTTATCATATTTCCCTATTTCCTTAGTATATAGATTTTATTTTCAATATTTAGGAGTAATTTATCCAATCAAAAATAGAAATATCAAACTAACATTGCACAAGGGAGCAATTACTAGCTTGAGTATGATTGCATGCAGAGAAGAAGAGATTCCTTAGGGAGATTCCTTCCAACAAATTGGAATCCCATTGAGACAACAAATACAAATACAAATGAAGAAGCTACAAAAACTATCGTAATAGAAGATGCTGCAAACCTGTGAGGCCGATTATTTTACCTTCCTTATTTTGATCATTATGCTTTTCAGTTGATGACATTATCAGACTTTTAGTGACTATGGTTTCCTTATGCAAACTTGATTTTATCTCCTGATTATGATAGGACATTGATTAGACATATGTGATTCGATTTGATCAGATTTGATGATATTTTGTGATTCGACATATGAGATATATTAGATGATGTTTTGTGATGAGATTAGATGATATTTTGTGATTCGACATATGAGATATATTAGATGATGTTTTGTGATGATGTTATGTGATGCAGACTATTTAACATGTGATTGAAAAATGTAGTTTAATTTGGAATTATGTATTGATGATTATTGTTGTATTCGATTGTGTGAATTTAATTCTAGTTGCTTTGGCTATGATTATTCATGATATGATTGACACTTGATCGAGATGTGCAGGTTTTACATTCCCAAGCCATGGGAAATTGGAGGTAGAATTCACACCAATGTTATACCCTTTGAAATTGATCCATTCCCATGAGGGGTAAGGATCACGTTTGAATTTGAATGTTGATTTAAGTGCTTGATTTAATTTTTTATCTTTTTGGCCTATTACCCCTTTGTAATTAATTAATAATAAGTGTTGTATAAATTTTATTTTATTTACACCACCTGGTAATTGTTTTATTTTTGAGGCCACTTAAAATGGATTTATAACCCCCTTGGTGAACCTTAGTGTCCCAAAAGTTACCCTCGGTGGTTACCCATGGGTCTAGGGTCAACTTAGACTATCTAACCCTTGGTTTAACTCACTTTTGGTCACTCTAAACTATGGTTTAGTCAAAGTAACGAAATTTGAAATTAGGGAAGGTGGGAGATGAGTCATGCCTTGGGAAAGACTCGTCTCCCTTCCCAAAGTTTGAGAATCCTTTCCCAAGGAAGACTTGGGAGGTCTCCAAGACTCCCAAGTGTGTGGGAGCTTCCTCCAAGACTCTCGCACATGTGTGAGAGCATCTTGGAGGGAGATGACTCTTTGAGAGAATAAGAGGATGCCATATGGCATTCCATATCCTCTTGGAGGTTTGAGTGGGAATGCCACCTCACCACTTGTCCTCTCAGACATGTATGAGAGCACAAGTGGATAAGGTGAGGATTGAGATGGATTGGAGGGTGACAATTGTCACCCTCACACTTCCTCTCCCTTGCAAGTGGCATTGGAGGAGGAAGGAGAAGGTGACAAGTGTCACCTTCTCATTCCTCAAGGCCAAATTGATGGCCTATATTATCTCCTCTTGTTGAGGAGTGTGGGGTTCTTGCAATTTTAATTTTTCTTGCTATTTTGGGAGGAGTTTGGGGAAAGTTGGAGGAATTCTTGAAAGTTTGGAAGGTTTGGGAAAGCTTGGAGCTCTTCACCAAACGTGCTTCCATTATAGGGCTTTGAAGGTAAGCCTCTTTAACTATGTTTTCTCACCCTTGCTTATTTATTGTGTTGTATTGTGCTTTTGGTTATTTGTTGTCTTCATTGTTTTTGTGTGGAATGGGAGTATGGTGAAAGCACCTCCATTGGAGGTAATGTTTAACTTGTTTGGGTAGGGGAAAGGAACCTGCTTGAGGTCACTCCCACTTTGTGCTATTTATGCCTTGAGGGCTTTTACTTGTTGAGAAGATATTTGAATGGCAAGAGTGCCATGGAGATTATTTTGTGATTTTGTGGAGAGTGGTGGTTTTGGAGATTTTGGCTTGAGGCCATGAGTTTGGTATTTTATCATTTGGGTGGCCTTTGAAGTAGAGGGGTCCATTACCTACCCTCATCAAACTCATTTCATGAGTTGAGTTTTGTGTTAAACCTATGGGCTATTTTTGTGTTATTGAGGTTGATTCTTGTTGTGGAATGTCATACCCATGTGAATCCCTACCTCCCTAGCTCAGGAGTGACCCACTTGCGGGTCTACGATAGGGAGGAAAGTATTTCGTAGTGGCTAGATTGTTTTCTTTTGGTTGTGTTTATTTACAAGTTTTGAGTGAAGAAATGGGGTTGTTGTGGAGCTCATTTTTGGGTGGCTTAGTAGTATATTATTGGCTATTGAAGCCATGGCCATTGTGGCCTTATTGTATTGTATCTTTTTGTAAGAGTTTGCTAAGTTATTTGCCATGGAGTTGGCTGTGATAGATACTACAGTGTAAACATTCTGTGATTTTATTTAATGTTGATTACTTTCTATTTTGTGGAATTGAGAAGTTTTGTGAAATCCATGTGAAGTTATATTTATTTTTCTGTCATTATCCTTTGCAATATATATATATATATATATATGCAGTCAAATGAAAGTTATTGCATACAAGAAAGAGAAATATTGAGATTAATTATCTATTTATTACTTTGGAAGGCATATTATTAGTTGCTGTTAGAAAGGTTAAATGAGCATGCTCATTTTGTCATGTAGAATTATTTCAAAACAAATATATCCCTGTTATTGCACAAAAAAAAAAGAGAGAGAAGTCTTTACTAGTTATCTATTTATTATTCAGAAATGGAAAATTAGTTTTCATCCAAAAAAAAAAAATAGAGCTAAGTCTGAAAGTTAGAAATTCTCCTATCCTTATCATGGTTTTGTGGAAATAAGTGTAAAGTGTGTAAACATATTTATTTATACACACACACATATATATATAGGTGTATATATATATGTAAATTTATAAATATACTAGCCATTTTGTTAAAATATAGCTTACTATTCATTTCTTTTTTATTGTTGGGTATATGCTGAAATAGAAAGGCAAATACATAAGTTGTTTATTAGTAGTATATATTATAATATATATACATTTATATATATATATATATATACATATATATATGTGTATACAGTAGATATATACTTATACAATAGTTAAAAAAAAGTGTTATTAGGTGAAATAATGTTAAGACTGTATATATATCTATTTATATATATACATATATGTTTATATACATATACATTTATATGTATATATATATATATAATAAAATAATCATTAAACTATAATATACAACGAATATTATGCAAACTTCGAAACTGAGGTCGACGGATTGGTTTTGAGATAGTGTTAAGTTTTTTTTTTGTTTTAAAAAAAATATAAAAAAAAAACATGTGAGAGGACTATGGGCCGCAGCGCCCACAGTCCCCTCTATCGCTACAGTCAAAGGTGTGGGGGGAGGTGGTGACTCCACCCACACCCCCTAACCCCCAAACTCCACCACACCGTGTAGACTAGCTCCCACTTCACCTTGCCCTCGCTGGCTTCCTCGCCATTGATCCCTTCAGTGCCGTCCTCACCGCACCCAGAGCACTTGACCACCGTCCAAAACCTTATCTTTGTTGTGGCCACACTCTGTGCTTCGGCCCTACCTCCTTACCAGTCCCCCTTTGACGGCGGCGGCTAACCCTGCGATATATGATTTGATTATTTTATATATATCAGTAACCTTTATACCACTAAAAAAAACAAATTAATAATGATAGTATTAAGGCTTCAGATCTTCTGTATATACCTCCAAGGGAGGTAGGAGTAGCTCCTATCCATGGCTTCCCCCTTCACTTGAAAACCCTAACCTGTATGTAAGAGGAAAAACAAAACAAAGGTAAAACAAAACAACAAGAAAGGACGGGTTAAGAAAATAGGGTTTGCTTTTAGAGATAAATTAGGGCTTCTCATTTGGAGAACCTGATTAGGATGTTAATTAGGGCTTGTCTTAATTTTTTTATTGAGAAAATATTTTGATTTGTATGGGTTTGTTTTTATATATTTTCTTTTTTAAACCCCTATTTCCTTTCTCACCTTTAGTTTATTTTTTTGTGATTCTTTATCTTTGTTTATTTTTAAATGGGGATTTGCACCTTGGATTAATTGCCTTGGGATTTTAAATTTATTTTAGAGGGGGGGATTAATTTTATTCTTATTAGGGAGAGTATTTCCCCTTTATTTAAATTCCTTTTAGTTAGGTTTAATTATTTTGTCCCTAGTGTGGTTTTTTTTTATCATTTAATTTGTCTGTTTTATTGAACGTTATTTTTTTTACGGGAAGAGTTACCTAAATGCTCCTCCTTCCTCTATTAAATTTTTGATTTAGTTATTAAATATAATTGTCGAAATCATATTTAATAATGGACTTGATTTTCTCCTTGGATTTATTTGGCGTCTTGTCATTAATTATTAATATTTTATTTCGAATTTATATTCCTTTATGCCAGGCCGATTTATTCGACCTTGGCAGAATATTTATTTTAAATCATTTAAAATTGGTTCTTAAGTTTACTTTAATTTTATTCTTAAATTTTATTTAATTCCTTATTGGTGATTTATTTTTAAATTTTATTTTGCATTTATCGAAAACATGTTATGCTGTCAAATTTTTCCTAGATTTCTAGGGTTTGATTTTTGTGATATTTTATCTTTTTTTAATCCATCATTCCACTTGAATCATGCAACCATCAATTCCATCATTTAATTAATCCTTTTTCAATTTTATTTTAACCGGAGATGAGATAGGTTTTGAAGCTGGTGGATTCATCTTCACACCTAGGAAACTAGGGGTTCACATTTAAATCAGTCTAACCCTAGAAGCGACACACTACGTGTCGCATACCCCCTGGATGGATATCATCATCATGACTATGTTGACATGTTTACACCTTATGCGTATTGCCACCGAGCACGCAGACGTGTATGAGGGGGTTTCTAGGGATAGGTAGAAAAGTTTCTCGTAATTAGTGTCATGACCACATAGAAAATGTGGACATGACACGTGTGTTGTGTGTCATGACTGCATGGGGAATGCGGGCATGAAAAAAACCTAGATGACTTAGCATCCTTGTTCCAAGATGCAATGGAAGTTGAAGAAGTGGATAATCTGGTAGAACTGGTTACATTTGCTGTTCCCATTACTGACCAAGAAAGGGGAGACACCATGAAAAATATACCTTCTTCAACATTGCCAAATTTTCATGGTCTGATCACTAAAGATCATGATACTTTCTTGTTTGAGTTCAACGTGTTTTGCCATAGCTATGACTATAAAACAGATTCTCACAAATTAAAAATCTTTCTATCCACTCTCAAGGATGCTACCTTACGGTGGTTCTTAGGATTGGGAAGAGATGTTATTGCAGACTAGAGAAGAATGAAAGAGAAGTTTCTTAAGAAGTACCAATATTACTGTAGAGGTAGTAACATGAGGGGAGATGGCATATTCAGACTATCACAAAAAGAAGATGACCCTCTTGAAGACTATGTGGAAAGATTTAAGTTCTACCTTCATAAATCAAGATAGAATAGACTTACTTTAAAAACTCAAAAAATAGTGTTGTTAAGAGGGGTAAATGAGGATTGCATGGATGCCCTAGAATTGATAGGAGGAGGAGATATTTCTTATCTTAGCTTTGATAAATTTTGTGAGGTCTATAGAAAATTTTCAAGGTCTACCATGAATAAAACTGTGGCCTTAGGGCCTTATCAACCACCAAGATTGTTGCAGGAGTCTCTTGGGTAGAACTTAGTAACCTACTAACAAACATGAAGCAGGACATCATTAGCCACTTGGCTACTCAATTGGATACCCTTCACATAAAGAAGAAACAAGAAGAAGCAGATGCAACAATAGCAGAATACTACCCTCACTGTATGTAGAAAAGAGTTAATTGTAAATGCAAAAAGTTGGCCAGTATCACCGAAGATAAGAGGGAGAAAGCAAAATTTTGGGAAATAGAAGATGACCAAGGTCAAGTATTTTACTTGGTCAATGCAAACCATGGGAGGTATGGCTCAAGACCCTCTGCCTTATAATACATCATTTCCTAATTCTTCCTCAAATTTTCCTAGTTGGTATAACACACCATGGAACCTAGATGGAATCCACAACAAGGAGAATGGACACCACATCCTTATAATCCTCAACCAAAAAACCAGCAGTGGTAGACATCACAAAACCCATGGTCCTAGCAATGGCGAGGGAACCAACAGTGGAAAAACCCCAATGCAGGTTACCTGTAGCCACCACAAATTATACCACAACAATCAGCATTAATGTTGAAAACTTCTGCAACTGCAACCACTCCACCTAGAGAAACACAACTACCTACCCAACTTGCACCTAATCAAAATAATAATCATGTCCAACAATCTTATTCTAATGAACCTCTATAATATGCAACCTATGGGTAAGTGCAAGAAGATGGGGGGCCAAAAAGGGGTCTTAAGTGGCCACTTTTTTTTCTGAAATCAGGAAATACTGGCCTTGGATGAGAAATTGAGCATAGTTACACTCAAAATTTGGAGATGTAACCAAAACAATGTTCGTAGTACTTCGAGTCTACTTTCTAAACTACTATGAAAATGGCATAGATAAAGGGGTTCAAAAGAGGGAGCCACAGAAATTGGTGTTGTTTCTGTAAAAAAAATATAACATAGCATGTTTTGTGGCTCCCTCAAAAGGTCGACTTTTTTTTGGTATTTTTAAAATCCCTTTGGTGAGAAATTAGGTAATAGCATGTAATTTATGCCTGATTTTTCTGATAATTTTTTGATGAATATTTGATTTTTTACTAATTTTCAAAGTTGACACATCCTAAAAAATAGAATTTTGGCTGTGCTACCCCTATAAATTTTGAAAACTAATTGAAAATCATTTTTTTCTTTTTTTAATATTTGTAGAATGGAGTCTAGTTTCTAAATATGTAATTGTTTTGAAATTTCAATGAATAGTTAATTTACAATGAAAAAAAGACCAAACAATGGTTTTTGCCCAAAAACGGACACACAAACAAAAGAAATTAAAGATGAAAGGCTTAACATTGTTAAAATGTGAAAAAAATCACATCGTCAAATAGCTAAGAGAAAGCCTAACATTACCCAGGTGTTCAATTTGTTTGACCTTGAAACATGTGCAAATCTGAGGGTTAGCACGAATGAAATTATGTGAAATCTTGAAGAATATGGAAAAACATGTCTGTGGCTATTCAAAAGGCACTCCAAGCCTTTGGGTTGGAAATCCAAAGCAAATCCCAAGCCCAAGGCTTGGGATTCCCAAAGTAAAACATAACTCAAGCGCGTTATAACACGCTCGCGTTATGTTTTTCTTTGCATTTTTCCTTTTCCGCAAAAGTTTGTGTTGTTTGTGATGTTTGAAATAATACGAGCATGTTATAACGCGCTTGCATTATGTTCCCCTTAAAATTTTTTATGTTCAAGGCTATTAATCATGTATGTATGTATGTATGCCTATATGCCTATATGTATGTATGTATGTATGTATCTATGTATGCCTATATGTATGTATGTGTCTATGTATGCCTATATGTATGTATATATAGTGTCGAGGGCAGAGGAGGGTAGAGATGGGAGTAAGCCAGATAGGGGAGGAGAGGGGTGGATAAGGATTGAGTGATTAAGGTTTAAGGTTGAGGGTTGAGCATTTAGGGATAGGATTTAGAGTTTAGGGATAAGGGATTAGAGTTTACGACCTTGAGGGATTAGGATTTAGGGTTGAGGCTTTAGGGATAGCATTTAGGGTTAAGGGTCAAGGGATTAGGGTTAAGGTAGAGTTTTGAGGGTAGATGCATTAGGGATAGGGTTTAGGGTTGAAAGTTTAGGGTTGATGGATTAGAGTTTAAGGTATAGTTTAGTAGTTCTTGTGGATAGAGTCAGTAAACAATGGGAGATTATTTGCCTATTTCATAACAATATACCTCCCCTAAGTGTGGGGTGGACAACAAGAAACATAGATGTACCCCAATGCAAATCTTTTCTCATAATGATCATCCTTCTGATTTCAACTGTTAATTACTCATTGTGGATGTACCATACGCAAATCTTTTCTCATAGTGTGTACACCTATTGGCATAATGAACCCCAGATGGGCTAGAAAAACATGCCATATAACATTACTAACATTAAAAAAGTTCATAGCCATTTTTCTGACATATTCTTGCAACTCAAATATCTTTAAGAGAAGAGTGTCAAAAATGATGGGTTTAACAACCTAACATAAGGAAAAGCAATTTTGTTGGGTTTATGGATAGGATTTAGGGTTTAGGGTTGAGGGATTATGGTTTAAGGTATAGTGTTGAGGGTTGAGGGTTTAGGGATAGGGTTTAGGGTTGAGGGATTAGGGTTTAGGGTTGACAGATTAGGGTTTAATGTTGACAGTTGAGGGTTGAGGGTTTAGGGATAGGGTTGATGGTCAAGGGATTAGGATTAAAGTAGAGTGTTGAGGGTAGAGGGATTAGGGATAGGGTTTAGGGTTGAAGGTTTAATGATTGAGGGTTGAGGCTTTAGGGCTGAGGGTTAAGGGATTGGGGTTTAAACTATAGTGTTGAGCGTCGAGGGTTTATGGATATGTTTTAGGGTTTAATTTTTAAGGGTTAAGGGTTGAGGGATAGGGTTTAGGGTTTAGGGATAAGGGATTAGGGTTTAAGGTATAGTGTCGAGGGTTGAGGGTTTAGGAATAGGGATAGCGTTTAGGGTTTAGGGATGAGGGATTAGGGTTGAGGGTTGAGGGATTAGGGTTTAAGGTATAGTGTTGAGGGTTGAGGGTTTATTGATAGTGTTTAGGGTTGAGGGTTAAGGGATTAGGTTTTAGGGTTGATGGATTAAGGTTTAAGGTATAGTGTTGAGGGTTGAGTGTTTAGGGATAGGGTTTAGGGTTGACGGATTAGGGTTTAGGGTTGACAGATTAGTGTTTAATGTCAAGGTTAGGGCTAGAGTGTCGAGGGTAGAGGGATTAGGGATAGGGTTTAGCGTTGAAGGTTTAAGGATTGAGGGTTGAGGCTTTAGGGGAGGGTTTAAGGCTTAAGATATAGTGTCAAGTGTTGAGGGTGTAGGGATAGGGTTTAAGTTTTAAGGGTTAAGGGTTGAGGGATAGGGATTAGGGTTTAAGGTATAGTGTTGAGGGTTGATGGTTTAGGGATAGGGTTTAGGTTTGAGGGATAAGGGTTTAGGGTTGATGAATTAGGGTTTAATGTTGAGGGTTGAGGGTTGAGGGTTGAGGGTTATGGTTGAGGGATAGGGTTAATGGTCAAGGGATTAGGGTTAAATAAGAGTGTCGAGGGTAGAGGGATTAGGGATAAGGTTTAGGGTTGAAGGTTTAAGGATTTAGGGTTGAGGCTTTAGGGATGAGGGTTAAGGGATTAGGGTTTAAGCTATAGTGTCAAGTGTCGAGCATGTAGGGATAGGTTTTAGGGTTCAAGTTTTAATGGTTAAGGGTCGAGGGATGGGAGTTAAGGGTTGAGGGATTAGGGTTTGACATTGAGGGTTGAGTACATTGAGGTTCGAGGGTTAAGGGTTGAGAGATTAGGGTTAAAGTAGAGTGTCAAGGGTATAAGGATTAGGGATAGGGTTGGAGGGTTTAGGGATAATCGATTAGGGTTTAAGGTATAGTATCGAGCTCGTTGAGGGTCTAGGAATAGGGATAGTGTTTAGGGTTTAGGGATGAGGGATTAGAGTTGAGGGATGATGGATTAGAGTTGAGGGTTGAGGGATTAGAGTTAAGGGTTGAGGGATCAGGGTTTGACGTTGAGGGTTGAGGGTTGAGGTTCGAGGGTCAAGGATTTAGGGATAGGGTTGAGGGTCGAGGGATTAGGGTTAAAGTAGAGTGTCGAGGGTATAAGGATTAGGGATAGGGTTGGAGGGTTTAGGGATAAGGGATTAGGGTTTAAGGTATAGTATCGAGCCTATTGAGGGTCTAGGAATAGGGATAGCATTTAGGGTTTAGGGATGAGGGATGAGGGATTAGAGTTGAGGGATGATGGATTAGGGTTTAGGGTTGAGGGTTGAGGGATTAGGGTTTAAGGTATAGTGTTGAGAGTTTAGGGATAGGGTTTAGGGTTGAGGGATTAGAGTGAAGAGTTGAGGGATTAGGATTTGACGTTGAGGGTTGAGGCTTTAGGGATAGGGTTGAGGGTCGAGGGATCATAGTTAAGGTTTGAGGGATTAGGGTTTGATGTTAAGGGTTGAGGGTTGAGGTTTGAGGGTCAAGGGTTTAGGGATAGGGTTGAGGGTCGAGGGATTAGGGTTAAAGTAGAGTGTGGAGGGTATAAGGATTAGGGATAGGGTTGGAGGGTTTAGGGATAAGGGATTAGGGTTTAAGGTATAGTATCAAGTCTGTTGAGGGTTCAAGAATAGGGATAGCATTTAGGGTTTAGGGATGAGGGATTAGAGTTAAGGGATGATGGATTAGGGTTGAGGGTTGAGGGATTAGGGTTTAAGGTATAGTGTTGAGGGTTTAGGGATAGGGTTTAGGGTTGAGGGATTAGAGTGAAGGGTCGAGGGATTAGGATTTGATGTTGAGGGTTGAGGGTTGAGGCTTTAGGGTTTAGGGTTTAGGATAGGGTTGAGGGTCAAGGGATCATAGTTAAAGGTTGAGGGATTAGAGTTTGACGTTGAGGGTTGAGGGTTGAAGTTCGAGGGTCAAGGGTTTAGGGATAGGGTTGAGGGTCAAGGGATTAGGGTTACAATAGAGTGTGAAGGGTATAAGGATTAGGGATAGGGTTGGAGGGTTTAGGGACAAGGGATTATGGTTTAAGGTATAGTATTGAGTCTGTTGAGGGTTTAGGAATAGGGATAGCATTTAGGGTTTAGGGATGAGGGATTAGAGTTGAGGGATGACGGATTAGGGTTGAGGGTTGAGGGATTAGGGTTTAGCGATAAGGTTTAGGGTTGAGGGTTGAGGGATTAGGGTTTAAGGTACAGTGTTGAGGGTTTAGGGTTGAGGGATTAGAGTGAAGGGTCGTGGGATTAGCATTTAACGTTGAGGGTTGAGGGTTGAGGCTTTAGGGTTTAGGGTTTAGGGATAGGGTTGAGGGTTGAGGGATCATAGTTAAGGGTTGAGGGATTAGGGTTTGACGTTGAGGGTTGAGGGTTGAGGTTCGAGGGTCAAGGGTTTAGGGATACGGTTGAGGGTCAAGGGATTAGGGTTAAAGTAGAGTGTGGAGGGTATAAGGATTAGGGATAGGGTTGGAGGGTTTAGGGATAAGGGATTAGGGTTTAAGGTATAGTATCGAGTCTGTTGAGGGTTTAGGAATAGGGATAACATTTAGGGTTTAGGGATGAGGGATTAGAGTTGAGGGATGATGGATTAGGGTTGAGGGTTGAGGGATTAGGGTTTAGGGATAAGGTTTAGGGTTGAGGGTTGAGGGATTAGGGTTTAAGGTATAGTTTTGAGGGTTTAGGGTTGAGGCTTTAGGGTTTAGGGTTTAGGGATAGTGTTGAGGGTCGAGGGATTAGATTTAAGGGTTGAGGGATTAGGATTTGATGTTGAGGCTTGAGGTTCAAGGGTCAAGGGTTTAGGGATGGGGTTGAGGGTTGAGGGATTAGGGTTAAAGTAGAGTGTGGAGAGTATAAGGATTAGGGATAGGGTTGGAGGGTTTAGGGATAAGGGATTAGGGTTTAAGGTATAGTATCAAGTTTTTTGAGGGTTTAGGAATAGGGATAGCATTTAGGGTTGAGGGATGAGGGATTAGAGTCGAGGGATGATGAATTAGGGTTGAGGGTTGAGGGATTAGGGTTTAGGGATAAGGTTTAAGGTTGAGGGTTGAGGGATTAGGGTTTAAGGTATAGTGTTGAGGGTTTAGGGTTGATGGATTAGAGTGAAGGGTCGAGGGATTAGGATTTGACGTTAAGGGTTGAGGCTTTAGGCTTTAGGGTTTAGGGATAGGGTTGAGGGTCGAGGGATCAGAGTTAAGCGTTGAGGGATTAGCATTTGATGTTGAGGGTTGAGTTCTAAAGATAGGAAAACAAAGATTTTTTATTTAGGTTATTTAGATGTTGATGGGTTTAGACTTGAGCTGAAATGTTGGACTCTTAGTCTAGCCTGAAGAGAGTTTTTTTCATCAAATGTAGATTTATGGGTTCGATTATATTGATTGCCTCTCCAGTTTGGGGGTGTGGATGTTTTGGAATCAATCAGGAAGTCTTCAGGAGACTTTGTGGAAGTGGATTGGCAATCGCTTGACAGAACCCCTGCTATTTATGCTTAGATAAGGATTTGTCACAAACTAGAACTTCTGCTTCCAAAGAAGATCTGTCTTTCTTCCTCGATGGGCATTTTCTATCAACAACTTGATTATGAGGGCTTGCCCCTTCATTGTTATTCCTATCATATGGTAGAGCATCTGGCAAGCTCTTGCAGGAAACAGGAAAAGTTCTCCCTCAAAAACCTTGTGGTCATTCAAGTCTGAAGGGGAAGGTTTGGAAAGAGAAATGGATCACCAAAGAGATGAAGAATTTCTTATTTCTCAGACACCATCAGTGGTTTTTCTTTGATGCAGAGGACCTACCAAGATGGAAAGCATTTAAAGATTATGTAATCTCTAAAGGAAAATCTCCTAATTCTCCCAGAATGTCATCCTTCAGCAAGGCGGGACCAAGTGGCTTGGCTCTTCTAGTCATGGATCCTCCCGTATTTAAGAGGAATTGTAAGGCTTGGAAGTGTCAGTTGATGAAGCACAGGATGTGGTCATCCCTGCTTGTGTTAAGGAAGATAATGCATAGGATGTGATCAATCTATAGCAGGACAAAACGTGAGCATGTTATAACGTGAGCGCGTTATAATGCGAGCACGTTATAACGTGCTCATGTTTTGTCCTGCTATAGAAATGGTAAAAAAGTGTTGACCCCCGTGATCCAGGCCCACATGCTCTATTTTCATACTGATTCTATGCGTGCTCTAACAAAAAAGAAGTGCTTTCATGCTGTTGGGAAGTTCACATGCACATTTGACACATTGTACCACTTTTGCATGATCTTTCCACCACCTTTTCTGCTTTGCTAACTAGAGGAGGAAATAACATAGTTTTCACACCAAGTTTGATATATATCTATTCAAGTTTTAATTTTTGTAGTGTTGCAATATTAATTGTGATTCAATTTTAGGAATTTAACATTATAGATTGGTTAATAGTATTGTTGTTAGTAATTATATTTGAGTGTTATTCAATTTAACATTGAAAAGGAAGCAAGTGGTGAAAAACTCAAGTCGTTGAGGAGTTTGATGCAAGAAGGAAAAAACACTACATAATTGGGTACTCTCTCCATTCGAATCTTCATTTTTAGGTATGTCAAGTCTTTACATGCATGTTCTTTACATTTTTCTTAATTCAGATTGAATTACTTTATCATGCTTTATCATACATGTTTAAAATAGACATATTCCTAATCAAGAAAGCAGCCTACAATCTCACATGATGCCATGTATATTTTCTACACTTGGGCTCTTTAATAATTATGTGTAATAAACAGACCTTAACATACCATGATGTCAAACTATACAAGAATAAATCCTTACAACATAATAAAAATACAATCCCACTATTATCTTGTATTCATTTCTTAGGAAGTAATATTGGTCTCTTTATCATGCTACAGACTAATTCTTCGTCATGTCAAGGAAACGATCAAGAATTAAACCAACACAGGAAGAGATAGAAGCTAAAAATGCAAAGAAAGCAGTGGCTATGAGGGAACTCCATGAGAAGAGGAAATTGGACACGATAAATGAAGACATACCAATTGAAGAGGAACCACAACCATCACAAAGAGATATGGTATTGGCAGCACAAAGAGAACAAATGCAAAAACTTCGTGCTACGAGAGATTTGAATACCATAGTTGGAGACACGTCCTCTACCACAAGTCAACATGTAGGGACACCATCTACCACATCTCAAGTTGAGAGTACATCATCACTCACATGTGATGAAGGAGGTACGCCATCGTTCCCACCTCAACCTCAAGGTATGTCATCTATTCCATCTTCGATCGAAGGTATGCCATCTAGCCCATCTCATTTAAATATTGATGAAATTCCTAATGTTGAGATGAATTTACCTAACTTAACACCACCTAGAGTTTTGCATAGAAAGCCAAAGTATTTGATTGATATTGATGAGAATATTTTGCAGCCAATGGAAGGTAAGATTCCAAAACACACTTGTAGAAGATATGCTCATAAGATTTGGAGATTGTTCTTTGAAAAGTTAAATGAAACTACAAGATGTCAACTATTCATTGAAATGATGCAAAGTATAAAGTATAGGTCCATCATGAAGATTGTTGGGTTGAGAACATTAGAGGATTCAAGTGAAAAATCTATTGTTAAGAATCTAATGAGTGCGTATGAGAGTGTGGGTAACACCTCACGCACAAAAGATAGTAATGCAACACGATGTGTGATTACATCGACCATAGTAAGTAGTCAAATGAGAAAAGCTCGTCTCATTAGAAAGATGAGTCAAGAATTGAGAATTAATAGGAAAACTTTATCGAGAGCCGTTGGAAGACGCAATTGAGGACACTAATGCCAATGAATTATGGGCGTTCTCAGGGAGACTACCACGAAAAGGTAAACCAATTGTTGAAGCATTGAGATCACTAATTGAAGACTTTTGGAAGAATTACACAAGGGTATCTTCGAATCAAAGGGATGTGGTAAGAAGGAGAATCGGTAGTCAGAACCATGAGCCACATCCAAAGCATTTTTTGGATGAGACTCAAACACAGTTTTATGGTAAATTTCTAGAGAAGTATCCTCAAATTAAAATTTGTCAAAGATATTTTGAAATGCTAAAACCTTTCTATGTCAAGATAAATCACACACACACACTACTTGTTGTTGTAGATTACATATTAAATTTTCTAACCATTTTGATGCTTATAGGTCTATATGTTTAGATATGCATACTAACAATGTTTTGCAGGGTTGTGCCATATGTGCCCCACCAACATCTTCAAGAGACTTCATATCAAGAATTTTATGTGAAGAGAGGAAGGTCAAATATTCTACAAGAAATTATGCTTGGATGGCACATGTCATCGTTGCAGTGGCCTGCAACATTTGCCAATATGTGAACATATGGAAAGAACACATGTGGATGGAAACGAACTAGTAGAGTTTGGCAAGTATAAAACAGTGGCATACAATATAAAAGATGGTAAAGAAGCAAAGAAGTGTGAATTGGTTATTGAAAAGATTCCAATGTATCAGTTTATGCCTATATTTTGTGACATCATAGTGTATGAGTATGCAAGACATGCCCATAGAGCTCGATGGTTGGACTTACAATTCAAGTTATGCAAGGACACATTTCTGGTTGGTAGCATTGTTTTAGTCGTCGACTTTGTAGAGAACTACAGTCTACAGCCACAGCGTGAGGTTCAATCACAATATTACAACTGCACACAGGTTTCTATATTTGTGCACATTGCATTCATTCATGCAAATGATAGTACAGAGGATGATAGAAAGATCATAAGGGAGTATAATTTCTATATTAGTGATGATTGCACTCATTCTATGGAATTCGTGCAAGGTTGCTTTCAGGTGTTCTACAATGATTTGGGTAGAAGGGGCATATCATTCAGCCAGCATATCATATGGTCGGATAACTGTGCGTCACAATTCAAGAACTCCCAGAATTTCTATTGGTTGAGTAGGAGGCATAATTTTATAGGTATTCAACATATGTGAAACTTTTGTGAGGCTAGGCATGGAAAGGGGGAGCATGATGGTGCAGGAGCATGTATCAAAAGAGCCATAGCACGAGAAGAGTTAAAGTATAAAGACAATGCAAAGTTGATAGATGCAAAATTGATTGTCGAGTGGTGTAATGCTTCCATGGGACTAGGTAATAAAGGTAAGTCTTCAGTTCATAGATTTTTTTGGTTGATAGATGATACTAACATTGCACCATATGAGGACTATTGTACACTGACATGATCAAATGAGATGCACTCTTTCAGAAGCTCAATTGCAAGTTCATGGAGTATCCATATGTGAAATATGTCATGCTTTTGTTCTTCCTGTACAATTCAAGTCTGGGATGAATGCGAGTCAAAGGACTGGGTTGACGAATGGCAGTTATCTTAGCCCACTTGACACGTATCAACCCTTGATGGCACTGGAACTAACACAGATGGAATCATCAGTTGACTTTGACCACATATCATATTTAGTTCAACCAGGTAATATAGGGCACGTATATGCATCTAATTTCATCTAGTTCAACCAGGTAATGTCATCTTACTTTGTAGTATTTTTGTAATGTTGACTAATTTCATCTAATTTGCTACACATATCAATGTAGGGCATGTATATGCAATTATTGCAGACGAATATAATGAAGAGGGAATAGATTATTACTTATGTCATTGTGTTGAGGCCAAAAAGAAATTGGAGGCCCCTATTATAGATGGAGAAAACATTGAATACCCTACAGGCTCAGTGGTTATTATTGGAACATGGCTTAGAAGGTACCCCCATAAGAGTGCTAATGTTTGGCTGTTTCAGGACTTTGACATGCATCGAAAGATTCTTCATTACTCAAACCTTATCATGGCATCAAATGTTCATTTGATAAAGTATCGGGGTAGACCTTTGAACAAAATCTTGTGGAAGGTGCATGAGTCTGACCATGAAGCAATACTTGACACAATAAAGAGTAGAGTAGACCCGAATGGTTCATTGGATTAATTTTTAAGTATTCACATTTATTTTGTAAAGTCATGTTACATTGAGTTGTAAGTATGCACATTAATTTGTAAGGTTTGTCTTTTTTTAATTTCCTACTGCATTTTTACACATACACATTTTTATATCATCATGTTATGCATTTTTGGTGTCCTACTCCTGATGCGACCAAACTGACTGTCTCAACGCATTTGGATGGGTAGATTTACACTAGGCATGGTCCTATTTTTCACCTAAACATGTCGAAACAGTTCGAGCTACATTGTACTGATGATATCCTTGAAGAGTCCAAAGTGCAAAAAGGCAACAATCTTTGACGAGATGTTACTCAAAAACCGTGTCACTTAGAAACATTTTGTTTGAGGTAACATGATCATGTAGAGTGCCTCTACAATAACCTCTCTTAGTTTTTTATAGCTCTGAGGCATTTGCCCATGGTGAAAGGTTTTTTTGCTGCCCCAAATATCGTCAGAAGGAGGCAATGTAAAGGTGCAAAGGGGTGTAGCTTTCATCGTGCTCCTGATGCGACCAAACTAACTATTCCAACACGTCTGGATGGGTACATTTATGCTAGGTATGGTTCTATTTTTCACCCAAACATGTCAAAACAGTCTGAGCTACATTGTACTGACGATATCCCTAAAGAGTCCAAAGTGCAAAAAGGCAGCAATCTTTGACGAGATGTTACTTCAAAATTTGTGCCACTTAGAAACATTTCATCTAAGGAAACACGATCATGTAGAGTGCCTCTACAATAACCTCTCTCAATTTTTTATATCTCTGAGGCATTTTCCAATGGTGAAAGGTTTTCTACTGCCCCAAAAATCGTCAGGAGGCAATGTAAAGTTGCAAAGGGGTGTAACTTTCGTCCTACTCCTGATGCGACCAAACTGACTATTCCAATGCGTCCGGATGGGTACATTTATGCTAGGCATGGTCCTATTTTTCACCCAAACATGTCGAAACAGTCTGAGCTACATTGTACTGACGATATCCCTAAAGAGTCCAAAGTGCAAAAAGGCAACAATCTTTGATGAGATGTTACTCAAAAATTGTGTCACTTAGAAACATTCCTTCTAAGGAAATGTGATCACATAGATTGTCTCTACAATAACCTCTCTCAATTTTTTATATCTCTGAGACATTTTCCCATGGTGAAAGGTTTTCTGCTACCCCAAAAATCATTAGGAGGCAGTGTAAAGTTGCAAAGGGGTGTAACTTTTGTCCTGCTCCTAATGTGACCAAACTGATTCCAACGCGTCCGGATGGGTACATTTATGCTAGGCATGGCCTTTTTTTTCACCCAAATATGTCAAAATAGTCTGAGCTACATTGTACTGACGATATCCTTGAAGAGTCCAAAGTGTAAAAAGGCAACAATCTTTGATGAGATGTTACTCAAAAACCGTGTCACTTAGAAACATTTCATTTGAGGCAATGCAATTAGGTAGAGTGTCTCTACAATAACCTCTCTCAGTTTTTTATATCTCTGAGACATTTTCCCATGGTGAAAGGTTTTCTGCTGCCCCAAAAATCGTCAAGAGGCAGTGTAAAGTTGCAAATGGGTGTAACTTTCATCCTGCTCCTGATGCAACCAAATTGACTGATCCAACACATCTAGATAGGTACATTTACACTAGGCATGGTCCTATTTTTCACATGTTGAAACAATCTGAGCTACATTGTACCGACGATATCCCTGAAGAGTCCAAAGTGCAAAAAGGCAGCAATCTTTTATGAGATGTTACTCAAAAACTATGTCACTTACAAACATTTCTTCTGAGGCAACACGTCATGTAGAGTGCCTCTACAATAACCTCTCTTAGTTTTTTATATCTCTGAGTGTTTGCCTGTGGTGAAAGGTTTTTTGTTGCCCCAAAAATCATCAGAAGGAGGCAGTGTAAAGTTGCAAAGCATTGCTAAGAAATCCTCAATACTCAAACACTCCAATGAACTGAAGCAACTTCTTCTTAGGCACAAATGTAAGGGTACATAAGGGGAAAATGGCACCTAGATGACTTAGTGCATTTCTATGACTTCATTCACATGTTTATATGTTTGAGAAACTCTCCTTTACTAAGCACTTGTGCTCATGTCAATGTTAAGCTTTATACCTCCTAGGCACTCAATTAGGTGATGTCATTAGATACAACTTACCCTTAGGTGCCAATGTAGTTTCTTCAATCCATCACACTTCTAGGCACTCAAATTTGAGGTCTTGGCCTTGTATCTTATTCCTAGGCACAATTAGATGATCTTCCTAGATCTAGGCACTCATGATGGTGGGAAATTACATGAAGGGGTGCCTAAGTCCAATTTGACTTTGTATTTGATATTTTATGACTCCAATTGACTAGGAATGGCTCAATTTCTAAAGTACTGACTCAATAATGTAATTTTAAGGTCTTTTCCTCCTAGGCGCCAATTAATGAGTTCACTAGATGCAATTTCTCCTAGACTTGAAGATTGTGAAAGAACTTGAAGTTTGGATGGATGTCTTTAAATGTTTGATGAAGAAGTGTTCCAACTTGAAAGGTCCTTTGAAGTATAGATATTGATCTTGAAGTGATGATTGATGAAGAATCTAGTTGATACTTGAAGATGAATGGAACTTGAAGTGATATATGGAAGTCTTCGAACATGATGCAACTGGTGATGTCATTGATGAAGAAGACTTGAAATATATCTTGTTGTGACCTCTTGGAACAGCTACCTCTTGAAGTGGTGTTTCCTTGGCAGTGATTACTTCCATCTTAACTCTCTGGCATGAATGAATGTGAAAGGCTCCTTTGGAGCAGCTACATGATGACTCTAGGTGACTCCAAGCTCTTGCTCCTACCTTTTCCTTCAATCTTCCTACAATACAAACCAAGAAACACATCAATCCTCATGATAAACATTTTATAACACAAAGGAATCCTCTTTAAACATGGAATAATCTTACTACAAATCTAGGTGCATATATAGGTAAAAGGAAGAGAAAATGGAGCCTAACAAAAGTTGGTCCATATTTATCACTTTAAATGATTTCAAACAATTGTAATGGCTTAAAGAGGTCAATCTCCCTTAAGAGATTCATTCAAAAGGTGTCTTTCAATTCAATTTCTCCCTTAGGCGCCAGAATGGGTTTGTACTGATGGAGAGTGTGCCTAGATTTAAATGTCTTTATACTTGCAATTTTGCAATTCTAAATGATGAGACATGTCTTAGAATGAATTCTATCTTTCAAATGCTCACTCCAAAAGGTCATCTCATGCAATTTCACCCAAGGTGTTCATTGAGGTGTCCTCAGAGGCTAAAGTGTGCCTAACTCAATTATCTTTATCTTTATTATTTTTGTGCTTTCAACAATTGAAAATGACCTAGAGTGATCATTTCTCTCAAAACACTCACCTATTGATATGAAATCAAGTTATTTCCCTTAGGCGCAATTTTAGGCTTGTATGGGTGAAAAGTGCACCTTACATCCTTAGGTGGTTCTTTCTAATTCTCAATGATTTCAATCAAATGCCAAGTGTCTAAGGAAGCTTTTGTCTTGAGATGATTAAATTTTGAGGTTCAAATCCCTTCCTCAATCAAGGCACAATCTGAGGGTTGTATAGATGAAAGTTGACTTCAACTTGGGTGCTCATTTGAGTTGGGAGGAGCTAGAATTTGCGCCTAGATTGGAGATAGATATTTTGGCTTATTTGATGATGGTCTCAAGGCTCTCTACCAAGGAGCATTTTGATCATGTTCTTATT
Organism: Cunninghamia lanceolata; assembly: GCA_027924645.1. NCBI lineage: Eukaryota > Viridiplantae > Streptophyta > Pinopsida > Cupressales > Cupressaceae > Cunninghamia > Cunninghamia lanceolata. The sequence goes on along the minus strand of BSBN01000717.1, from coordinate 3,136,677 downwards.
TAAACTCTTATGAAGACTATCTCATCCCTAAGTGCTCATCCTCATGATTTTCATGCACTTAGACTTCAAGGCACCAAAACTAGTAGGAAAATTCACAATGAGCGCCTTTTCTTTGGAATAATTTCTTATTGATCATTAGGCACACTTTGGAGTTGATATGTACTTACTTTACTTCCATGTACTCAATTCATCATAATTATTGTCAAAGACTTCTCCAAGTTGATTGATAACATGCTTCTTGATGTTAAGATCCTTCATTCACTCCTTCTTCTTAGATCTAGGTGCTCATGATGGTGGGAAATTACATGAAGGTGCCTAAGGTTCAAGATAGGTTCTTTCCACTCATCTTAACTTTCAATCATTGTAGTTAATCTCAAAAGACATCATCCAAAATGAGAAACCTCCAATACTTGTCATTGTAAGTTGATTTCCTCCAAGGTGCCAATACAAGGTTCTTATGAAGGCAAAGGGTGCCTAGGCTTATGGGGCACAATTTGATGTATTTATTGAAAGCTCAAGGTGAATTGATGCTTATTGAAAATGCCACTTAGTCTTTCATTTGCATTCTAGGCACCATTTCCTATTGACTCATATACTCCTCCTCATGCTAGGGCGCTATAATGAAGTGGTTTAGACAATAGGTGCGCTTCACTTACTAGAGGCTTGTTCTCCTTCCACCTTAGGTGCACTTTTATGGTGGAATAGGTGTCAATGGGCACCTTGTCTTAAATGAATGCTCTCTCCAAGTTGGGCATCCTTTTGAGGCTTTATGAGTTGCAAATTGTGCCTTAACCCTTCTTTCTTGTTGCTCAATGTTTGAATGTTTAAGAAAGTCTCCTTTAGGCGCTCATCTTAATGACTTTTTCTCAAGGCACAATCATCCTAATGACTTGGATATTCATCCTAGTGTTTAAGGATATCAAGCTATTAGACTTAGTCATTTTCAGGATCTCAAACATAAAAAAATAACATGATGATTCATTTTTTTGTATTACATATAGTTGACATTGTATGCTACTCATAAAGAATATTAATATTTTCTGTTCAACATGATGATTCATTTTTTTTTTTTTAAATACAACTTTTATCTTTTATTTCCAAAATGAGGTTTAGGTGATACTTGAATAATAATAGCTAGCTTATTGGATCAAAAAACATCCTATGTAATACAACTGGACTTTAAATATTTGAAGTAGCCATCTACAAATATCTATTCAAATGTGGATTTATAATGCAAGTATGGATGCCATCAATAAAAAAGATTTGTATTAACCAAATATCCATATAGGCATACATCAATATCTATCGATATAAGTATAACATATATACAACATAGCCATATAGGCTTACAAGAATGCCATATAGGCATACAACAAAGGAACACAATAAAAAGTCATTCCCCTCTGGCAGGTGAAGAGAATAGATCATGGGCAGCCTTTGATTTTCTAGGGGATGGAGATGCGCATGTGGGTGGTCTACTACGAACCCGAGGGTTGCTCCTCCTATTTATTTCTTCCTGCCTCTAGCTATTACAATAAAAAGTATAGACATTAATATATAGAAATTACGTGTTATAAAAAATGAAACATTTAACAAAATAATCACTTACCGCTACCATATAATCTGTCTCCTCACTTGCCTCAGTAGCAGGAATAGGCCATGGTGATGTCGTGTCCTATAGAAACCATCCAGATAGAAATTAAACTTCAAATAAATAATCTTTTGATTTTTCAAAAATAGACAACTATAACAATGAATGTAAATTAAAATTTACTAATCTACCTTATACCCCTGTCAATGCCATGGAGCTATGAATCGCAGAGGTCACACCATGCTCCATTGCCCTATGAACATTGGGAGGTGTCTCTGTAGCCTGCATCATCTGGAAATAAAACAACATTATTCAATTACGAAAACTATAATAGTGATGCAAATCATGGCTCCTAACATACATACATGTTCATATAAACATGGAAGTACACACAATAAAGCACACAAGTCACATACAAAAATCTAGTAAGTACAACTCATTCATTAAACTATTTATTTTATTATCTCCGTGAAGCTTTGAAGTCCACCGTCACTGGAAGGTGTTGTCGTGAAATCTCCAATATTAACCTATTCAACATCCAAAATCAGATATTAGAATACCATTCATATAACGATGCTATTCACATGTAATATTTATAATTGTTTACTAGTTACATACCCCAACAGTAGATGATCTAGTGTAATATGCAGGTGGAGAACCACTGAAAACTACATCAACGCTATGACCCTAAAATTTTATTAAAATCATCAAACTAAATTAGATAATCTTGCATTTCAAAAATGAAATTTAATAAATTAAATTCAATAAACTTGCTAATATTTACTTGAGTATCAAGGCCGAATGTCTCACTTAGGAGGGTATCTGTCATCACCATCTGCTCAGCTATAGATGTAGCCTGTGCACCTGCGTCCTGACTATCCATGGGGTCATAACCACAAGATGATCCGCAAGTCTGACAAGCATGGGGTGGGACCCTACTCCTCGCACTATCTCCCAACCCACTCTGTGCTGCAAGACTGGCATGCTCTATGATGCTCTGGGTCAAGGCACTAATGGACTGAAGTGTATCAACCTCAACACTCTCCTTCACAATGGAAGGGATAGAAACATGCTTATGGGATGGTCTACTGATTACTCATCTCACTACCTGCTATGGATCAACATGTACCCCTAGTCTATCTTGTGCTGACCCCCCACATCTACCCTAGAAGTCCTGCATATCAAAATAGTTTGGCACTTTATTGAGGACAAACTCGCAGTAGAGTTTTATGAAAAAGTATTGCGGGACCTCATTATTATTGCATGGAGGATGGTAAAAAACCATCCACCACCTCTACCCAAAATTGTCCCTTATCACTTGGTTGTTACACCAATGGATAGGGAACCTCTTGCATGTAATGGGTGGAGGTTGATTTGTTTGTGGGTTTGTGAAAATTGAACACAAGTCTAATTTTGTAATTTGTAATTTTTTCACATCTTGGTATGACAGCTTGTCTGCCTAATAATCTCTAAACTCTCTCCTCTTATCCATCCAACTAGTTATTTTCTTGCTAATTGAATCTACTTTTGATAACATAGATTCAAGAGATTTAGCAAGTGTGGACCTATGCAAGGTTGAAGTGGAAGGATCTTTCAACCTTGCAATTATATCTTCAATTTCTTTTTTGTTGTTTTCAATTTGTCCCATTATATTTTCTTGTGTTCTAGGGGCATGTCGAGGAATGGATGGAGGAGGTTGTTGTTCTACAGGATTTTGTAGATTTTGAGGAGGAGGAGGAGGAGGGGGTGCATTAACATTTCCTGACAATTAATGAAATATACATCAAAAAACAACTCAAACCTACCTATTTAGAAGCAAATTCAAACAAAAAGACAAATAAACTCACTCCTTTGGCGTGCTCGACGTCGTGGCGGCATTTTGGTGATGAATTGATAAGATTTTTGTGTTGAATTAAGGAATGCAAAATGCGAGCGCGCTTCCTAGGGTTTGCAGACTGCAGGAATAGTGGAGAAAAAAGAAATGAAATGAAATGAGATGAGTTTTTTTTAAATTTATAATAGGTGATAACTTGCTCGCGTTATAACTCGAGCGCATTATGGTTTGGTTTTGACGAGCCTTAGGCTCATCATTACCAGACCATAATGTGAGCGCGTTATAATGTGCTCATGTTTTGCATTTTTTTTTTAAAACAATTTGGCCACTTTTTGGCCCGCCATCTTTTTGCACTTACCCCTATGGAGCTGAACTTAGCAATGTACAATTGTATTTAGGAAGAATGTCAGATGGGCCAACTTCATTGTTCATCACCAAACTCTCAGAAGAAGAAAATGATGGTAATACCAACTTGCCTATCAATAACTAGCATACCCTTCTTATATAATTAACACCACAAGCAAAGGATCAAACTAGCATACCTCCATTCCTGAGAGGTTAGCCATACAAAAACAAGTGCCGCAACCTAAGTTTGATTTTCTGGGCCAATTAAAGAATGTATGTATGAAGATTCCATTATTTGAAGCTATTAAGGACATATCCATTTACAACAAAATAATGAAAGAACTATGTATAAAACATCTAAGAAGGAAACACAAAGACCCCCAAACTATCCAAGTAATTGGATAAGTTGTTGACATTATGTTAGGTCATGTGGTGGTCCCAAAATATGCAGACCTCCCAGCCTTGTTGTAGATGTGTATATTAATAGTACACTTATAAAAAATACACTAATTGATTTGGGGGTAGCCATTAACGTGATGACCAAAGAAACAATGACACATTTTCAACTGTTGAACTTAAGGCCAACACCCACTATCCTGCATCTAGAAGATAGGTCAACAGTCAAACTAGAGGAAATAGAGGATTTGATTATCACACTGGATTCCTGGGAATACCCTGCTGATTTCATGGTCCCATAGCCAAAGACTACGCTATGAGGATACCCACTTATCCTAGGGTGACCATGGTTAGCAACTGCAGATACATTCATTAGATGCAGTCAGGCAACATGAACATATCTAATTGAAATGTAGAAAAAAAAATAGTCTTGTACCCTCTGGCCCAACCTTTCTCTGATATGGACCAATCTATATGACTAGACCTAGAAGATAATGATTACTGCTCCATTCAAATGCTGATGATGATAGAGAAAATCCCATTATTAGTCAACGAGGATGAGGACAATGTGATTGTAAATATACTACAAAACAATTATAGAGTAGACCCATTAATGGATGAAGGGTTGACTTGTGTAAACTATGCCTTGCAAAATATTTTCCTAGGGGAACACTCGCCTAACCTTGATTCCAATATTAGGACCTTTCACCACTTGTTACCCCATAACTACTACCTCACAATGTCTTGTTCCAACATATCAACTATGTAATCTCTTACGAAACAAGTGGAAATTACCCCCGATCGAATGATAAACATTAATAATCAATTGACCATGTAGCAATAAAACAAATTGATCCCTATGTTGCAGGCTCACAAAACTACCTTTGCTTGGGACTACCATGATATGAAGGGAATAGACCCAAAACTCTACACACACCATATTTATATCAAGGATGATCGTAAACATGTCAGACAACCACAATGTAGAATGAACCTAGCAGTCCAAGACATTGTAAAAGAAGAAATCAAGAAGTTGTTTCATGCTAGCTTTATCTACCCCATATCAGATAGCCAATGGGTTTCTCCTTTGGTGATAGTGCCAAAGAAAGGTGGAAAATGGTGTGTTTGCATAGAATATAGAGAACTCAACTTTGCCATGCGTAAAGACCATTTCCCCTTACCTTTCATTGATCAGGTTCTAGATTCCTTAGTAGGAAAGATATACTTTTCCTTCATAGATGGTTTCAGTGGATATAACTAGATTAGAATTGCACCTGAGGACCAGGATAAAACAACATTTACCTATCCCTGGGGAACAACTTCCATTTGGACTGTGTAATGGCCCTGCTACTTTCCATCAGGCAGTGCTTAGCATTTTCTTTGATCTTACTCATCATAGTCTAGAAGTCTACATGGATGACTTTACATCTCATGGTAATAGCTACACTAGATCTTTAGCCAATCTAGAAAAGGTCTTGTAGCATTGTCAAGATCACAATCTTTCCCTCAGTAATAAAAAAATCTATATGATGATGGAAGAGGGAATACTTTTAGGGCACTATGTCTCACAAGCAGGTATTTAGGTAGACCCAGCCAAGATACAAGTCATTTCTAATCTACCCATACCTCAGAAACAAAAAGATGTTAGAATCTTCCTTGGCCATGCAACTTACCACCATGTATTTTTAAAGGATTTCAGTAAAACAACTGCACCTTTACTTACTTTACTTACAAAATATGTTGAATTCAATTAGACACTTGCATGTCAAGAAGCTTTTCAATCATTAAAAGATCCCTTGGTCAATACACTTGTGCTAAGAGGACCAAATTAGACACTACCTTTCCACATCCACACTAATGCCTCTGATTATACTATAGGGGCTATTTTAGGACAAAGGGATAGTTCTATAGAATATGCCATCTATTTTATCATTAAAAACCCCCAAACAAAAAAGATGAATTATACTATCACTAAGAAAGAGCTCTTGGTTGTGGTCTATGCAATTAATAAATTTAGGGATTATATAATTGGTTATCTTATATTTGTCCACATTGATCATGCAATAGTTCGGTACTTACTAAACAAAACTATAGTTAGTGGTAGATTGGTTTGGTGGTTCTTGCTACTTTAATAATTTGATATAACAATTATTGATAAACTAGGAAAAGCAAATGTTGTAGTAGATTTCTTTCTAGATTAACATGTAATGCACAGGAACCCATTATTGATAGCTCATTTGTGAATGAACATTTATTTTCATTAATTGTGCAACTTCCTTGGTATGTAGATATTGCTAACTATTTGGTTGTAGGAAAAACCCCAACTCACTTCTCACTAAGAGAAAATAAACTAGTAGAAAAGAGCCTTCCATTCTCATGGATTGTAGGATATCTATTCTACATTGGACTTGATAACATCATGAGAAGATGTATTAGAGAAGATGAGATTTATGATATTTTGAAGGATTGCCATGATGAACCTTGTGGAGGGAAGTTTGCAACAAAGAGGACAACATTCAATATTTTGAAGATCGGATATTATTGCCAACATTACATAAGGATATATATATATATATATATATATATATATATATATATATATATAGTAGTCTACACCAGAAGATGTGACCATTTTTAAAGAATGAGGAGACCAACTAAGATAGATGAAATGCCCTTACAGCCTTAGCTAGTGCAAGAACCTTTTTGTTACACATATGTTTCCTAAGGTTGTCATTGATGTCAACACTATCACAAGGTTGTCATTGATGTCAACACTATCATGGATGTGTGATGGTGTTCATAGTTGGATGTCATGTTCCTAAAGAAAATACATTGAGATCAGAATTAGAAGTTCATGGTTGGATCCCATATACTATCCAGCAAAGAAGATATAGCTCATGCTTGGATGTCATTTTGAATATAATGTGGTTATTGAAGTTCATGGCAGGATGTCATGTCCTATTCGATAGAGAAGATATAGTTCATAGTTTGATGCCATGCCTTGATCAATGCAGAGTTGAGTATGAAGTCATATTAAGATGGAAATTAGAATCATCAAGAAGATGTTATTGGTGGCCTAAAGTATATTATATGATCTCTCCTACTATTCTTAAGAATGCATATGTTGATACGAAGAAGGTTTGGCCTCTAGAAATTGGTGAAAGTTTCTGCTATAAGATGACTACTTTTGAAGACTATCTGGGAGATTGCTTCGCATTTTCATTCTCTTGATGTTGTACCTCTATGGATTGGAAGATAGCTTGATATAGTGTCAAAGCATGTATGTTCCAAGTTTCATGAGGTTTAGATTACTAGAAGAATGTTTTGCAGTTGACAGTGTGAAGAAAGTGTTGTTTCTGTGAAGGTGTTCTTAGTAGGGTAATGGAATACTCCATATTTGTAGTTATGGCTATGCAGTTTTGGAACTATGTTCAAGGTGTTGTGAAGGTGATAATTCTAAATTTTTAGATCATTTGTCCTTCCACTGTGAAAATTATGCATGATAGAGTACCGACATGTGTTCTAGTAGAGTAAGGTGGTGTTGAAGGCCTGTGGAATGCTTTGCATTCCTCCGGATGTGAATGTTTTCCTTTGTAGTTTTGTGGACATGTTTATGGATGTGAATTATATGTTTCTTTGTAGTTTCAATTTTCTTGGTGTTCCGAAAGCTTAGTTTTTCAATGACAGTATGTTGTAGTATGTTTTGGATGACTTGTTGTTCTCAGAGTTCATGGTTGAAGATGTATGTCACAAAATATTTGACATGTGGAGGTAAAGGAGTGCTTGGATATGTTGTATGAGTCTTTTAGACTCATCTGGAAGAGTTTCATGAAGATCTTTCTTGTTTCTAGTACTGCACAAGGCTTTCAAGTTGCTATACTCATTATGCACTTCAAGTTTCATGTCTTTGTTTAAGGCTATCCTATTTTCAAATGAACAGAGTGTACATATGTAATTCCTTGGTTTTTGATGTTGTGAAGGATGTTTTGGGCCTGGTTAAGCAAGTGTTGATGTCCGCAAGGCAGGGGTCTTCTACTAGTGTAGCATGTAGTCTTGTTTAGGACTTGTCCTCTACACGTTTCATGTTGTGTGTAGTCTGGTCGACTTGTAAATGTATTTTTCATGTTGTCTCTAGCCAACAAGCAATGTAATCAATATAATATCATGTATAAATTATAAATCAAATTGAGTTAGGTGAGGTGTGATTGTTAGGTGATTGATAAGGTTCACAAGTAAGAAAAGGAGCAAAATGAATGCATTATGATGTGCGACTGAAGGAGAAAGAGCAGAGTGTTAGAAGCTATCTTGATTCATCTTGCAGACATTTGTGTGATAGGAAGGAAGTGAAGAGTGTGCCTAACTGATCCAATCATCAAAAGAAGAAGAATTGCAATCATCAAAGGTGTGAACTTCAATGTCAATTTTTAGGTAGTAGAAGGACTATCATACTGTAATCTTTTCTGAGTTTGTTCTCTATTCAAGGAGTAGTTTCTTCCTTGGGAGTGACCCTAAATCAAAATTTTCATGGAGTAGTAGCTTCCTTGGGTTGTAGCCCTAAAATAAAGTTGTAATTTTGAGCTTCATATATTGTGAGTTAATCCTCACCATGGTTTTTCCCTTCTTGAGTTTTCCACGTATATCTGGTGTTATGTGTTGATGTGCATTGTGTTAATCTTTCATGCTTATGTTGATGTTGTAATGCTTAAGTTTTAATATACTCCTAAGGTTCTAAAGTTTGATTAGATCTTGATTCACCCCCCTCTCAGTATCTTGTTGTGTTCAACAATTGGTATCAGATCTAAGTTCCTTTAACATAAGCTTAACCGCTTGAGGAAGGATTGGGATGGCACATAATGGATCCAACAAGATACCTAGGTTTGATGGAACAAATTATGCTTTTTGGAAGCTAAGGATGGAAGCCTATATCAATTCTCTAGGGTGTGGAGTTTGGAACTTTGTCAAGAAAGTTTACACAACTCCTATTACTACTCCTATAGATCTAGAGTAAGTTAAGGAATATGAAAACAATGCCAAGGCAAAGTTTGCTATTATGAGTGGATTAGGTGATTCAGAAATTTCAAAGGTAATGAGTTGTAGTTCTTCTAAAGAAGTTTGGAATGAACTTGAAACCATTTATGAATGAGATAAGAAAGTAAAGTAAGCAAATATACAAATCTTCAAAAGCAAATTTGAGACCCTAAAGATGATAGAGGATGAAGACATTGTTGTAAATATGCTCTGGGTGAATGAAGTGGTCAATGACATCATAGGTCTTGGTGGTAAAGTGGAAGAGGATGAAATTGTGAAGAAGGTTATGAGATCTCTCCCCAAATCTTACAACCATAAAGTATTTGTTATTGAGGAGAATGCGGACTTGGATACATACACTGCCAACAAATTGTTTGGTACCCTTACTGCTTTTGAAATGAGAGACTTTGGTAGTGATTCTCCAAAGAAAGAAGTTGCTTTTGTTGATAACTGAGAGGGGGGGTGAATCAGTTATCCTAATTCGTTCTGCTTTTTGAGCTTTATTAATAATCAATGTAACATTGATCCAAATGAGCAAACATAATCATGAAATGAAAATACACATGACACAATATTTTTGATGTGGAAACCCTGTTAAGGGAGAAAACCACGGGGTGATTAACCCAAGATTGTATTCTCTATTAGAAGAATGGAAGTACAAAATGGCACTTGCCAATTAGGGCTCACTGCCTGAGCACACTGCTCACAAGAAGGCACACTACCTACAAGAGACACACTGTCTACAAAAGAGTGTTATACAATACTTGAACTGATTGGAAGCATCTACATATGCTAGATTTCAATTCCGGTTAGGCTCAATACACTAATCTGCTGCACTTCATCTTTCCTCCTCTTTTATGCTGCTTTCCTTTCACATACTAGATTTACTCTGCTCTTCTTCTTTTATTCGCACATGACCAACAACCACAACACCTCTCACAACTAAATCCATCGTGAATATATATCCGCACAAGTGATTTCATCACCTTTCTAGTCGGCACCTGGAGTAGTCAATCTTTTCACAAACTCTGATCTGTCGGCTGAATCCTTGCACATCAAGTAATGCGGATCAATGATATACTTGTGGAAATCATTAATCATGTCAGCCAAACATAATTTATGCCTTCATAACCTTTACCAACATCAGTAACACATCTGTAATAAAGTTTGATGTTTTGCCATACAGTTCTTCCTTTATTCACACTATCACTTGGGAACCCGACACTCAAGCATTCATATCTCTTTATCCTTTCCACACCAGAGGCTCAAACCTTGGAATCTATTAGTCAAGATACTCCTCTTAACTTCCCCAAATCTGTACTTTACCAAGATACTTCTTTTGAGAGATCCGGACCTCTCTGTCGGACCTCGCCACATGCTCTGTTCTTGTTTACTGGACCACAACATTCTTCACTCTGACTTCCGGTAGAGACATACCATGTCCTACGAATGTGTGGGTTGAATTTTGTTGCCATCAATGACAACAATCATGAATCCATATAGTGTCTCTTGCCAACAATCTCCCCCTTTGGCATTGATGGCAACACTTAGTGAAAAATGACTAAGTGTTTACACTATGCTCCCCCTTGGCTGATGCTCTATTTTTTATATACATTTTCTGGAGCTCCTCCTTAGTTAGATTCCTCATTTTTCACTGCTCCTCACTCCCCCTTTGACATCAATGGCAAAGGGTAGGGTCTGCACACCAAAACTTTCAAGAATTCAACTATACTTAGCCGCATAAGTATATACATATGGCATACTTACATATACTGAAGTATGTCTGCAAAAGTTGTTTTCAATTGAATGAATTCTGTAGCCCAACTTTGCTTCATTCTATCCAAAATTGATATATGACCACTCAACAGAAATGCAAACGCATCTACCCTTTTTAGATCTGTTGGATCATTTATCTGGGTTGTGATTTGAGCTTCTTTTATGGCCTCATGCATGTCCTCTAACTTTGGGATGATTATCCCTCTGAGTTCACCCAACCTATTTATTCTATTTTTATTTTCCCTCTCAAGTTTCTTGATCTCATTCAAGACTGCAATAGTCTGACATTCTTGATTTATTATAGAGGAAGAGAGAGGATCAAAATTCTTTGATAGGTTTGATAGTTTATCCTCCTGTTCTTTTATTTTCTTCTCAATGTCCAGTGTTACTTTGGACCATGATAAACAAAATTTATACATTTCTCCTCCATCTTTAAGAGTGTTTTCTAAGCTCTTTATTCCCGTATTCATATTTCTTCTGTCATTAATTATCAACCCTTGAACCTCTGAAAATCTCTTATCAAAGAACTCTTTCTGGACCATCACCTCAGCTGACTTCTCTAGAGACTCAAAATGAGTGCTGACAAAATTAATAAGAGACGTGAGATTACTGGATGAAGAAGCTGAGAAGTCCTTCTGAAAGGATGGCATAATCTTTTCTAGCACTCCAGATGCAGCTGCTATAAGCTCACAGTCTTCTATGTGAGATTTCAATAGTTTCTCTTTGGCCTTTGCATTTGCAAATGCAGCTATCTTCATTGTTTGTACCAAAGAAAGAGAATCAAAATCAAATGGCCCTTTTAGCAGTTCTGGTTCATCAATCTCCATGCTCTCTTTTGCCAAGAAGTCCTTGATAGATTCTACAGTGTCTCTTGCCGGAGATAGATTTTTCTTTTCTTCTACAGTCACAGAACTGTCTTTTGGAGCTTTCTCCCCTTCCACAACCTTTGTACTGATATCTTCTTTTCCCTTTACCTCTGCTTCTTTCTCCTTTACTCTTTCTTCTCCTTTGGATCCAGAGTCAGCAGGGGAAATCAGAGGAGTGATGTTAGTCTGTTCATGGGCCACCTCTTCTGGAGCAGAGGATTTCAAGTCCTTAGCTATTTCTGCACCAGTATTCATAACCTTTTCTATTATTTTCTCAGAAGACTCTTCTGCAACACTTGTGGTCGAAGGGTCAATACCCAAGTCCTCTATGATAGGAAGATTAAATCTTTTGAAGGCTTTCTAGAGAATCTCTTCTGTGTCCTTGGCTACCTTGTTAGTCTCACCAAGCATAAGTTGATTCATCCTTGCTTTGCTCCTGAACTCATCCTTACAATCTTTGAACACCATATTCATTGTCTTGGGGTCGATTGAAGGATATAGCTGAATTGCTATCTGTTCCCAGATTTCTAGGTGTTTGGCTTGGGCATTGTTCTTTCTTGTTTCTAGTTCCTTCTCCAAGCTTTTAGGGATCAGAGATATAATTTCAATAAATGCTTTGTTGTAGATATTTAGGTACCTGACTATGGCATCTTGCAATATTTTCTGATCTGCTTCACCATAATCATCATAGACCTCAACCATTGGCTGAAGATTTCCGTCCACTATGACTGATTTGATTATGTCATCAATGTGAAGAGTGGGTTTTTCAACATATTCTTCTGTCTTTTCTTCTTCCTTCTGTCTGGTAGAGGGTTGACCGGATGTTTTCTTCTTTTTCTTCATTTTTTTTATTTCTTCATCAGATTCAGTCTCCTCTTCATCCCTTTGACTGGCATAAGCTCTTGTGGCTTTTGTCTTTGTTCTTTTCTCTCCTTTGCCGGATGCCTGGACTTCCAGTTTTGAGCCTTTAGTAGTGACAGGTGCTGATCTCTTTGATGATCTGGTCCGGGTGGAGGATTTTACTGGAACACTTTCCTCACTTTTCTTTTCTACCTTTTTCTTCTCTTCCTCAACCCTTTCCATCTTTTCCCTGTTGGCATCAAGGGCCTCCTTTGAGATGCCTAAGCCTTTGGCAATTTCTTCAACTTCTTTTCTTACTTTCCTCTTTATTTCCGGTTGTTTGAGTTCCACATGAACTTTTACACTTAGCTCTTCAAATGTTCCAAACCTTTTTGCCTTTGGATCCTTTGGCTGACTTAGCATGTGTTGAACATGCAACTCCACAATTTGTTCATCAACTTCATACCCCATGGGCATGATCCATACAGTTCTTGGTTCTACTGCCTCCATTAGGCACTGATCAATCTCTACCATAAAACATATTATGTCTTTGTATTTCTCAACAAGAGACTGGGGAAACCTTTCCCTTGCTTGCATCATGTTCTGAAAATTCTTGAAATATCCCCACAGGGCTGTATTTCTTGCTTTAGCATCCCCAAGCCCATGCAAATAGTCTCTGATTTGGATGGCAACCGGTCTGTCATTCTGCCATACCCATCCATTGGATTTGGGAAGCTCATTCATGTAATAAAAGAATAGGTAGAGTATCAAGCCACCATACTTGAAGGAGTTCTTTTTATCCTTCTTAATCTTTTGCAAATTTTCCAACAGTTGGCTTAGAAGAAGCTCACACAGATCATAGTCAGCATTTTCTTTTAGCATTTGATAGGCTATGTAAACTCCAGTTCCCAGTACTGAATTTTCCCTACTGGAGTGATAAATCTTGTAACCAATTATCATGGAAGTAAATTTGACATCCGGTTCAGTGATGTCTTCAATTGTCATAGCTCTCTTGTCAAACTTTGATCCAGTTGCATCACTTACTATCTGATTCTTGACAGACTTGAGAACAAGTATTCCACCGGATGAGTGCAGACTGGTTACTACCTTAGTTGCATCTTTGGTGATCTTAAATGGTTTATTCAACCATAGGAAATTGTCATGCACTCTACTCAACACATACCGGACCCATTCATCTTCCTCAAAATAGGGGAAATGAATGCACTGTGCAAAATGCTTATCCCGAATGGCTTTATATTGAGGTTTAATCTCAAAAGAGTCATCTATCAACTATTTGTGATGGATATCTACTAACTTTGATTCCCCAAATTCTTCAATATTTGCATGTATGTAAACCCTAATGTCTTCTGTATGCAAAATGCCATGCAAAACACTGGAAAATGCTCCTAGGGGATCTACTTCCAAAGATTTGTATGGATGTTTCTTGAATATGGGGTGAGGCCTATTAGAGATTTTTACAATATTTGGAGTACCCATCATTCAAAGATTTAGAGAGAGATATTTGATAATGAAGAGTACCTTTTGCCCCTTTCGGTTTCACGGAGTTGGCCGGATCAATTTTTGGATGAATTGATTTCTACAAATGATCTTCGATGAACTTGAGGAATTTTCTTACAGAGCTTCACTTTTCGTTTCTTCTTTGAATGCAGAATGAGCAAGTGATTAATGAGAAAACCCTTATATTGCTCCATAAACCCTAATGTCAGGTTGCAATAAATGCTTGACCTAAGTTATTCTGGTTTGCCTTATTTGGATGACTTGAAGAACGGATCAATTCTGATCTTTAATCATCTTGCGGATCTTCCAAATCTTAACCATATTTTGTTTGGATGTTTCCCTTATGAACCCTTCAATCTGCAACTCTTCTTGTGCCAGTTCTGGCACCAATTGACTGGCTGGGGGAACAAGGTTTTCTTTGTGTCTCCCCCTGAGCTAGAGATCACCTTTTTAATTTTCGGAAGGAATATCAACACCATCCTCTGGTGCGGATCCATCCTCTATATTCTCTGTACTTTTCTTCACCCAAATCTTGTTCATCTCACTTTTGACTTCATTCGCATTCACTTTTTGTTTACCCTTATCTTGATTCTGATTATGATATACCGGACCTTTTTTGTCCTGATTCTTGCTTCTACAGAATTTTGCACTATGACTAGATCTATTGCAGATTTGGCAAACAACATTTCTTTGCATATTTGACTGATATCTTCTTGATCTGCATTGATTAGCCATATGACCTATTCTATTGCATGTAAAGCATCTACCATTGAATGATTTGTTCATTTGCATATTTTTGCATTCATGAGATTTGTGACCATACCTTTTGCAGTTAAAACACTGTTTGGAGAAGGATGAATTAGTCTGATTCATTCTCTTTCTGCATTGATTAGCTTTATGACCAAAGTTATTATAGTTGTGGCAATATCCATTGAAGGATGGATATCTTTGAGCATTAGGCTGTCTTGCCGGAGGTCTTCTAGGCCTATTCCTTGGATTTTCTGATCCAAAATTCTTCTGACCGGATCCGAAACTTTCTCCTTTCTCATATCCCAAACCACACTTGTCATCTACCTTCTTTTGACTTCCAAGAAGAACTTCAAGTTGAGCAGAACTTATCTTGAATTTCTCTTTATATTCATTTGCTGTTTGAAGATCCATTTTGAGAGAGACAATTTGATCCTCAAGTTTTTCTTCATTATCTTTAGCATCTTCAAGATCAGATTCAAGATGTCTGATAATTCTATCCATCTGGTGGCAATCGTCTGATTTCTCCTTGAGAGATTGTCTTAGATTATCTTCAATTTTTCTTTTCTCTTCAACTTCTTGGGTAAACTTCATAACTCCTGATTCCATTTCATGTCTTACCATAATGATTTCTTTTGTTAACTTTTCACATAACTTGGTTTTCTCATTTAGCTCTTCATTTGCATCATTTGCTTCACCTTGTCTTGCCAATTGCTGAAGCAACTCCTTTCTCTTTTTCATAGAGAGTCTTAATTTGTCTTTTAGTTCTCTCATGAAATCATCAGCCTGCTTGAGTCTTTCCTTTAATTCATTGACTTCAGAGTTTGACTGTTCAAGATCATTAAGGGCAGTCTTGAGTTGCTCCCTTAAACCATATGCATCCATTTGGATTCCCAGATCTTCCTCAAGCTGTTAGGCTCTGTTATGAGGAACTTAGCTCTGATACCAATTGTTGATAACTGAGAGGGGGGTGAATCAGTTATCCTAATTAGTTCTACTTTTTGAACTTTATTAATAATCAATGTAACATTAATCCAAATGAACAAACATAATCATGAAATGGAAATACACATGACACAATATTTTTGATGTGGAAACCCTATTAAGGGAGAAAACCATGGGGTGATTAACCCAAGATTGTATTCTCTGTTAGAAGAATGGAAGTACAAAATGGCACTTGCCAATTAGGGCTCACTACCCGAGCACACTACTCACAAGAAGGCACATTGCCTACAAGAGACACACTGTCTACAAAAGAGTGTTATACAATACTTGAACTGATTGGAAGCATCTACATATGCTGGAGTTCAGTTCTGGTTAGGCTCAATACACTGATCTGCTGCACTTCATCTTTCCTCCTCTTTTATGCTGCTTTCCTTTCACATACGGGATTTACTCTGCTCTTCTGCTTTTATTTGCACATGACCAACAACCACAACACCTCTCACAACTAAATCCATCATGAATATTGTTGTACCCAACCAAATTTTTTGCTTCATCAAGGCATTTCGAAACAAGTCTAGAAAATTTTTCGTCAAAAAGTCAAAAAAGCAAAATTTCTAAAAATAGACGTCGAGTTAGGTTTTCTGGGTTTCTTGAGATATGGATGTTGGCAAAACTTTCTAAAAATAGAAAGTTTCTAAAAATAGAATCTCCAAATCAGGTGTCGCGCTCGATTCTCATTGGTCGATTTTCCTTCACAATCGGCACGGTTCAGACGGAATCTTCAAACGACCAAGTTTTCTCTACTGGGTCATTTTTGCTTTTTCACAAGGTGAAGCATGAGCTAGAAAGTCATCAACACAGAAAAGTTCACCTGCCAAATCTCTTTGACGAGTTTCCAATGCTGTTTCAACGACGCAAAACTGACAAACGGCCGTCGACTCGATGATGCACGCAAAACGATGCAAGATGGATCCAAGGTGAAGTGAAAAGTTGGAAAATCAAAAAATTGGCTAAGTCTGGTGAAACTGGGTGCCCCAGGAGGCTAGGGGTGCCCATCCTCTCCAGTGTTAGTTTTTTTTCACGTTTTTCGAGAAACGTCGAAAATGCTTCCGTCAGCTCCTTTTCGGTTGGTCAAACTTGGTCAAACTTGGTCAAAAGTCAGTCAAAGCCAGGATTTCATCTCAGATATGTTTAGACTACTTAGATCACCCACCGTCCCGCCTCGACAGTCGTCAGAACGACCAAAATCGAAGACCGAACAGGAGCCATGGGCACAAAAATCAAGAAAAGGTACAAAATTGAAAATTTTTGCAAAAAATGGCTAAGTGTTGACAAAATGGGTGCCCCAGGAGGCTAAGGGCGCCCATCCTCACCAGTGTTAGTTTATTTTTCATGTTTTTCTCAAAAAACACAAATCTCCTTCCGTCTACCCGCTCTGATTCAATGTTGATCAGTTTGGCACATTTTTCGAGGCAAACAGAAGGTACAATCAGCTTAGTTTTCATCAGGCTTGCATATTTGCTAGATCATCAGACTCATTTCCATCCCATTTGATAGAAATCAACAGCCAAACAGGGGTCCTGTGCCTCCGGAACACGCACGCAAACCAAGAAATTGAAAAAGTTGAAAAAACTAAAAAAATGGCTAAGTGTTGGGAAACTGGGTGCCCCAGGAGGCTTGGGGCACCCATCTTGAGCAGTGTTAGAATATTTTTGTGTTTTCAGTGTTTTCCGACATGCCTTGTTATCAATCTTCGCCCGTTGGCAGTTTTGGGGAGGTCAAACTTGGTCAAACGATGTCAGATCGTCGAACGGAGGCAGGGGATGGAATCTCAGTTGATCAATCTTCAAAATGTCAGGATCAGTTAGCTTTTTCAATTCATGATGACATTTTTCCACCTTGTCAAAGTCAGAGACAGGCCATATTTGAGTCAAAACGAGTGTTGAAGTGTCGAAAATGAAGAAAATTTTGTTAACACTTCTTCCAACTCGCGCATTCGATGACATCATCAAAGAAGATATTTTTTGTCATCTTGCACATGAAGCCATAGGCTCCTACAAAATAGGGATTCTTCCTATTTGAAGATTTTTGCTTTAAAAGTTGCTTTCTTCATGGATGAGGATGAAGTTTTCTTCTCACACAAGTAAAGTTGCTTTTTCGACCAAAAGATTTATAAAGACAAGCTTTGGGCTTCTTTATCTCATTATTTTTTGCAGGTTGCATCCAGAGGAAAGATTTTATTTTTCTTTCAACGAAGATTCGAAGACCCAAACCAGGTGCTTTTTCAGTTTTCTTCATAGATTCGGGTTGAGGAAGAAGAGAGGCTTTCTTTTTCAGGGTCCTTGTTTCAAGGAGATCATTTTTTAGAAATCCGACCAGAGCTTTTTCAATTTTCATCAAGATGGGTCCATCCAGATTATCATTCTCTTGAAGATTAGGAGTTGTGCTTTTTTTCGGGAAACTGCTTTTTTCCTATTTTTTCGAGAAAATCTCCGCTTTTTCAAAATCTGACAATCTGGGTTGCTTAGAAACGGAATTGCCTACAAAACCCATGTGCCAGCTTTTTTCGCTCAGAATCAACTTTTTTAGAAGAAATCAGCAAAAGAATATCAACGGATGACGTCACCAAAAAGCAAGAATGTTGATGAGGATGCATTTCAAAAGAAAGCAGTTTTAAAACATATGCTTTTTGTTTTAAAGCATGTGCTTTCATCCTAAGCTCATCCATTCTATATTTAGAAAGAAAGCACCTTGTGATAGTTGGAATCTTTTTGCTTTAAAGAAGATTGCTTTAAAGCATTTGTTTATTGTATCTTTGTCTTAGAATAGTAATAAAGCCTGCGAGTTGGCAAGTTAGGGTTAATCAAGGAGATTTTAGGGTTCCCTACTCCTTTGATTTTAGTATAAATAAGGGCATCCTTGCCCATTGTTTGTAATGGTAGTTGTGATAGCAAATTTGCTGTGCTTATTCTAGCTTGCAAACATTGTTATTCCAAGTGTCTGTTCATTTGTGTTCAGTGTTCTCCAGTGTTTGATCGCTTATTGTATGCCTACCTTTTGCTGCAGTCTGGCTATCCTGGAGTTGTATTAAACTTCCTAATATTGAATAGAAATCTCATGCCTACTTTGCTCTGATATTCTATATCGATTCATCAAGTTTTCATCATCAGATGTGTAGCTTCTGTGGCTTTCATTTTCATCTTTCATCATTAAAGTACTCTTAGTCTTGTGGTGTAAATCTGGAGGAAAACTACTTGAGTTTTTGTGTTTACAATCATTCCCCGTTCACTTTCAACTTCCTTTGCTCTGAATTTACTCAGGAGGTTGAAAGCATCATTAGTCTATGCTAGTTGTAGTAGATGTTTTATTAAAAAGGAAAAACCTCTTCTACAGCGTTTAGAGTTTTATAACCTTGTGCTCTGCAGTTGAGAATCAAAAAGAAGATAGGCGAAGTTTCATTCAAGTTATCTTTTCAGCGAACATCAGCGAGAAAGGGAACTCCCCCTTCCAATAGGAGAGTATTTTATCTATGCATAGCTGTCTGTTTCCAAATCGCATACCAGAGGTGCGAATTGAAACGCCAACAAATATATATCCACACAAGTGATTTCATCACCTTTCTAGTCGGCACCCGGAATAGTCAATCTTTTCACAAACTCTGATCTGTCGGCTGAATCCTTGCACATCAAGTAATGCAGATCAATGATATACTTGTGGAAATCATTAATCATGTCAGCCAAACATAATTTATGCCTTCATAACCTTTACCAACATCAGTAACACATCCAGAATAAAGTCTGATGTTCTGCCAGACAGTTCTTCCTTTATTCACACTGTCACTTGGGAACCTGACACTCAAGCATTCAGATCTCTTTATCATTTCCACACTGGAGGCTCAAACCTTGGAATCTATCAGATACTCCTCTTGACTTCCCCAAATCCGCACTTTACCAAGTTACTTCCTCTGAGAGATCCGGACCTCTCTGTCGGACCTCGCCACATGCTCTGTTCTTGTTTACTAGACCACAACATTCTTCACTCTAACTTCCAGTAGAGACATACCATGTCTTGCGGATGTGTGGTTTGAACTTTGTTGCCATCAATGACAACAATCATGAATCCATATAGTGTCTCTTGCCAACAGCTTTCAAAGTCAATAAGAAGACAAAGGATGAAATTGTTGATGAAGATGAGAGCCCTAATGAAGTTGAAGCAAATTTTGTGAGAAGACTAAAGAAAAGCACTGGCAAATACAAAGGTAAGTTACCTTTCAAATGTTTCAATTGTGGAAAGATTGGTCATTTTGCTTCTAAATGTCCTTTTAAAACATCAAGGGGAGTTAACAAAAATGACAAGTTTAAAAGAATCCTGTATACCATAGAGGACATTTGTTCTTCAAAAGATCAGGATCACGATGACTCAAATGATGAAACTGTTGCAATTATGTACTTAACCGATGTTGTCATTGATGTCAACATATCACTGCTGTTATTGGTGTCAACTATACCCTTATCTTATTACTTTCTTGTAATAAGTTATATGCTTTGTATTCACCCATATAATTGATTCTAATGTTGAGGATATTGAGAAAAATAGCTCCTCTGGTAGAAATAGTGAGTTGTAGTGAAAATAGTGTATTGCATACTGAAGAACAGTCTAGAAGATTACTACGCATTTCATGTAGTATGAATATCTTTGTCTGCAGATTGGAAGTTATTTAAAAGTCTATCTAAAGATGTTATATTCCAAGTTTGAGCCTCTGGTATGAAGATTTGAGTGATTTATGTTCACTAGAGTGAAAACTACTTTTCCTGTATGTTTGGTGGTGACATACCTCCTCATTGAAGTATTTTGGTCTGCGGTTGTAGATTTAAGTCTAGAATGATGCTATGTTCCTTCAACTTCAATGGTTCATGATTTGGTGGTCTGCAAGCTATCCTTTCCTTATGACAGTGGCTGATAGTATTGTTCTTGTGCTCTAGTTTGAAGAATCTTCTTGATAGAGTGGTTAAATATCGTGTGGTTGTTCCTGGTGATTACAATATGCTTGTGGATGTCTCTTGATCGTGTTCCTACCTTTGGATTGGTCTGCAAAGAGAAAATTGAATTGTGGATGAAGAAAGTTCTTAGCAAACCTAGTGCTCTCACTAGTCTTGGCTGACTTGGTTGATTTCACTAATTATGGAGATACCTTGAAGTTTGTTGAAGCATGTTGTGGCATGAAGAATTGTGTTTGAGATCGAGCTAAGGCATGGCATGATCCGCATACATCTTAACATCTTTTCCTTAGCAAATTTGTGTTAATTCTAGACCTATTCTATGTATGTTTGTAATGCCAACCTTGGAGATTGTTCCAATGGTTGATGAATGTATTTCCGACCTTGATGTACATTCCAAGGTTAATGACTTCTATAAAGACTTGTAATGAATTGAGAAAAAAAGTATGAGTGTGTGAATATGAAGAGATAAGTGTGAAGGTGTGAAAGAGTAGAGCAAAGAAGTTTTATTGTACTTCAAAGGAGCTGAACTCAGGCATGGAGTAGATGCTAGTTAATCAGTTGACTCTTTTGGTAGTGAGCCACCCTCTAGCAGTGATTCGTTCTTTGCAGTGAGCAATTTAGGTAGTGAGCCTCTATTTTTTAGTATTGTTATAACTCATATATTTTGTGGGCTAACACCCATTATGGTTTTTCCCTTCTAGGATTTTCCATGTAAAAATTTGGTGCCTACTGCATTAAATGTGTGATTGTTATTAAGTCTATAATTTCATGCTTTCATGTTTAAATCTGATTATCAGCAGTTAAGGATTTGATGATTTGATATTCATATGAAGTTAAGTTTTTGTGACAACTGATTCACCCCCCTCTAAGTTGTCCTATGCATTTCAACAATTTGTATCAGAGCAAGGTTCCTCGGTGGTAATCTTAATAGCTTGAGGTAGATCTAGGATGTCTTACAAGAAGGAGGCTCCACAATTTGATGGGATGAATTATACAACTTGGAAGATTCACATGAAAAGCCATCTGCTTTGTATTGGTTATAAAGTATGGCAAGAAACATAGACTGAATAGACCATGCCAGAGAATGGTCTGACAACAGAAGATGAAATCAAAGAATATGAGATAAATATAGAAGCCAGAGATGCTCTGTTGAGTGCATTGAATGACTCTAAATTGATAAAGGTTATGGATTATGAATCAACTAAAGAAGTCTAGGATAAGCTAAGTAATCTATATGAAGGAGATGAATCTATAAAGAGTGTCAAGCTACAGGGACTAAAAGCCAAATATGAAGGTCTTAAGATGGGAGAAGATGAAAACATAACATCCTTCATGCAAAAGCTTGATGAACTTATTACTCGAATTAAAGGTATGGGAGTGACTGTAGATGAAACTGAAGTTGTGATGAAAATTCTTAGGTCATTACCTAAATCCTATGCTCACAAGGTAGCTACAATTGAAGAAATAATGACTGTGAAAAGGATAAATAAGGATTAGTTGCTTGGTAAGATTACTGCTTTTGAGATGAGAGAATTTGGTGATACTCTGTCAAAAGTTGAAACAACTTTCAAAGCCAGTACTTCAGAGAAGATATCTAGAGCAAGGTATAACGTGATGTTGATGAAATTGAAGCCAATTTTATTAAAAAATTGGAAAGAGGTTCTAGTAAGTTCAAAGGCAAACTACCTTTCAAATGTTTTTCATGTGGTAAAGTAGGTCATTATGCTTCTAGATGTCCTGAAAGAATTGAAATAAATAGAAAAAGATTTGAGAACAGGCCTAGAGCTCCAAAGAAATGCTACTATGTTAGAGATTTTGATGATGAAGGTGTGACTGATGATGAATCTGGTGATGTTAATATTAGTACAAATGAATGCTTTTTTATTGCTATTAAAGAAGAACCTGTGTCTACTAATTCTACTAGTTGTGTGAAGGAAAAAATCTAGTGAAAAAAAGTGCTCTGGTTGTTTAGTTTGAGAAAGATAAGGATGAATGGATTATTGATAGTGGATGCTCACATCACATGACCAGTGACAAAAGTAAGTTTGTAAGTCTGGAAAAGTATGATGGAGGACTGGTTAGGTTTGATGACAATGCATCTGGTAAGATTTGTGGAAGGGGATCTATTTCATTTGATGGAAAGCATAATCTTTTGAGTGTGGGTCAGATATGTGACAAAGGTTATGATCTAAGATTTAAATACAATGGGTGTAAGATCATGGAAAACTCTAGAACTATGATTGCTACCAGTAAGAAGACCAAAGGTAACATCTATCAATTAAGAGGAACTAATGATTAATGTTTATTAGTTGAAGCTGATGAGAGTTGCTTATGGCATAGAAGGATGTGTCATATAAACTTTGATAATCTTGTAAAGATAAGTTTAGGTCAGATTGTGTGAGATTTACCAAAACTTGTGAAACCCACTAATACCATTTGCAAGGAATGTCAGTTGGGGAAGTAGACAAGAACAAGTTTTAAAAGAAAAGAGCAATTTGTTGTTAGTTTGCTAGATCTAGTTCATACAAATCTATGTGGTCCTACAAGGATAAGAAATCTATAAGGTGACAGGTACTTCATGTTGCTTATTGATGATTATTCTAGAATGACTTGGGTTAATTTTCTGAGAGACAAATCTAAAGCCCTAGAGAAGTTCAAATCCTTCAAAGCAATGGTTGAAAATGAAATAGAGCTAAAAATCAAATGTTTGAGGTCTGATAGAGGAGGTGAGTTCACATCAAATGAATTCAATAATTATTTGAAGAACAAGGAATAAAGAGGTAATTGTTTGCACCTAGGACTCCTCAACAAAATGAAGTTGTGGAAAGAAAGAATAGAATAGTGCAAGAAGCTGCTAGGACAATGATGAAATAAGGAGGTCTGCCAGAAGTCTTTTGGAAGGAAGCTATACATACCACTGTCTACATTCAAAATAGAATTCAAGTAAAAGGAAATGGTACTAAAACTCCTTATGAATTGTGGTATGGAAGAATTCCAATAGTAAGATATTTCAAAGTCTTTGGAAGCAAATGCTGTATCAGAAGAGATGAAGATCTAGGAAAATTTGATCCAAGATGTGATGAAGGAATCTTCCTTGGATACTCTAACAAGAGCAAGGCCTACTGGTGCTACAACAAAAAGGTTAAAAAAAATTGTGGAGAGTACAAATGTGAAGGTGGATGAATACAAAGGAAGAACATCAGATCAGAATGGCTATGAATCAGATGAACTTGCTACTACTTATGAAGAAAAATTTGAACAATAAGTCAATCAAGATGAAGAAGAAAATGGTCTGAAAGTTGTTGTTAAGACCCCCAAGTATGTAAGAATCAATCACTCTGAAGATCAAATTATTGGAGACAAAGACAAAGGAGTAATGACAAGGAAAAGAGCTGTAGAAGAATGAGTGAATTACTATTTTTGCTCTACAGTTAAACCAAAGACTATGAATGAAGCCTGCAATGATGAAAATTAGGTTAAGGCAATGGAAGAAGAAATAATACAGATAGAGAAGAATGAGACTTGGGAATTAGTTCCTAGACCTATTGACAAAAATGTTATTGAAACCAAATGGGTCTTCAGGAATAAGCTGAATGAAAATGGAGAAGTTGTAAGGAATAAAGCAAGGCTTGTGTGCATAGGATATTCTCAAATTGAAGGGATAGATTTTGAAGAGACTTTTGCTCCAGTAGCCTGGATTGAAGCAATCAGAATGTTTCTGGCATTTGTAACTCATAAAAATTTCAAAGTGTATCAGATGGATGTGAAGTCTACATTTTTAAATGGTGAATTGGAAGAGGAAGTCTACATTGAGCAACTGGAAGGATTTCAGCTATCAGATCAAGATACCATGGTATGCAAGCTGAAGAAAGCATTGTATGGACTCAAGCAAGCTCCTAGAGCCTGGTATGCAAGGTTGGATAAGTACTTGTTACAATTAGGGTTGAATAAAGGTACTGTTGACAATAATCTCTATTTCAAGATTAATGATGATTAAATCTTAATTGTTGAAGTCTTTGTTGATGATATCATCTTTAGAGGCAATGAAAGTATGTGTGTGAAATTTTCTAGTGAAATGCAAAAGGAGTTTGAGATGTCTATGTTTGGTGAGATGAATTTCTTTCTGGGTCTGCAAATCAATCAATTAGATAAAGGAATCTTCATATCTCAGTCTAAGTATGTGAAAGAGTTGTTAAAGAAATTTGGTATGGAGGACTCTAAACCGGTATGTACTCCCATGGTGACTAGCTACAAGTTGATCAAAACTGATGAATCACCTAAGATTGATCAGAAAAAGTACAGATCCATGATTGGGGGATTGCTATATCTAACTCAAACCAGACCTGATATTATGCATGCAGTGTGTCTTGTTGCAAGATTTCAAGCTGATCCAAGAGAATCTCATGTAATGGCAGTAAAGAGAATCTTGAGATATTTAAAAGGCACTCTGGATCATGGCTTATGGTATTCAAAGGATAATGATTTCACTCTTAGTGCATATATAGATGCTAATTGGGCCGGAGATGTTGATGACAGGAAGAGTACAGGTGGATGTGCCTTCTTCTTGGGTAATAGATTGGTTTCATGGTTGAGCAAGACACAAGATTCAATCTCTTTGTCAACTACAAAAGTAGATTATATTGCAGCAACATGTTGTTGTACTCAAGTGTTATGGATGAAGTAGACTTTGAAAGATATATGAGTTGTTTATGAAGATCCAATTGCAATCTTGTGTGACAATACAAGTACCATAAATATTTCCAAGAATCCAGTGATGCACTCAAGAACAAAGAACATATCTATAAGGTATCACTTTTTGAGAGAGAAGGTTACAGAGAATGAAGTAAAGTTGGAATATGTGTCCACAAAGGATTGGATTATAGATATCTTCACCAAGCCTTTGCCCAAGGATACTTTTGAGTATCTCAGAGGAAAGTTAGGGGTCATTACCCCTCCTACCTTAAATTAAGATGCATGAGAATGCATCAATCTAGTGGTGTTCAAAGTCTCACTTTCTGATCTGGATTGATTTTTTGAGGGCTACCTCTTAGAGGGGTAGCTAGATGTATTGGTAATAGTTCAATTGGATCAGAGCAACAGAATGCAAGTATGTGCCCTTTGTCATTAATGTCAAAGGGGGAGAGAAATCATGTGAAAAAAATAGATGGAGAAAGAATGTAGTGTAAAGAGAAAGGGGGAGAATCTTGTCTTGATGGTCTTTTCAATTTTTCACATCATATGTTTTCATCAATGACAAAGGGGGAGATTGTTTCAAGTATGTGCTTAGCTGGTATTGTCATTGATGTCAACATATCATTGTTGTCATTGGTGTCAACTATACCCTTATCTTGTTACTTGCTTGTAATAAGTTAGATGCTTTGTATTCACCCATGCAATTGATTTTGATATTGAGGATATTGAGAAAATTAGCTCCTCCAGTAGAAACATTGAGTTGCAATGAAAATAATGTATTGCATACTGAAGAATAGTCTATAAGATTGCTTTGCATTTCATGTAGGATGAATATCTTTGTCTGTATATTGGAATTTATTTAGAAGTCTATCTGAAGATGTTATATTCCAAGTTTAAGCCTTCGGTATGAAGATTTAAGTGAGTTATGTTCACCAGAGTGAAAACTACTTTTCCTGTATGTTTGGTGGTGACAGGGAGAAAGTATTATGCTCCACATTCCTCCCCATTCCTCTGCATTCCTCCGCATTGAAGTATTTCAGCCTGCGGTTCTAGAGTTAAGTCTGGAATGATGTTATGTGCCTTCAACTTCAATGGTTCATGATTTGGTGGTCCACAAGCTATCATTTCCTTATGACAGTAGCTGACAATATTGTTCTTGTGCTCTAGTTTGAAGAATCTTCTTGACAGAGTGGTTAAAGATCGTGCAGTTGTTCCTGGTGATTACAATATGCTTGTGTATGTCTCCTGATCGTGTTCCTACCTTTGGATTGGTCTGCAAAGAGAAAATTGGATTTTGGATGAAGAATGTTCTTAGCAGACCTAGTGCTCTCACCAATCTTGGCTGACTTGGTTGATTTCACTAATTGCGGAGATACCTTGAAGTTTGTGGAAGTGTGTCATGGCATGAAGAATTGTGTTTGAGTCCCAATTAAGGTATGACATGATCCACATACATTTTTACATCTTTTCCTTAGCAAATTTGTATTAGTTCCAGACCTATTCTATGTATGTTTGTAATTCTGACCTTGGAGATTGTTCCAACGGTTGATGAATTAATTACCGACCTTGATGTACATTCCAAGGTTGATGAATTGTATAAAGACTTGTAATGAATTGTGAAAAAAGGTATGAGCATGCGAATATGAAGAGATAAGTGTGAAGGTGTGAAAGAGAAGAGAAGAGAAGTTTTATTGTTCTTCAAAGGAACTGAACCCAAGTATGGAGTAGATATACTTAATTAGTTCACCATTTTGGTAGTGAGCCAACCCTTGGCAGTGAACTGTTATTTGCAATGAGCAATGTGGGTAGTGAGCCTTTCTTTTTCGGTATTGTTATAAATCATATATTTAGTGGGCTAACATCCACTGCGGTTTTTTCCTTTTAGGGTTTTCCACATAAAAATCTAGTGCCTACTATGTTAAATGTGTGATTGTTATTAAGTCTATGATTTCATGCTTTCACATTTAATTCTGATTATCAGTAGTTAAGGATTTGATGATTTGATATTCATATGAAGTTAAGTTTTTGTGACAACTGATTCACCCCCCCTCTCCGTTGTCCTGTGCATGTCAACAGCAACATTTTTCATGGCCTTGAATATTGGTAACAAAAGGGGTGATGTTGGAAAAAGTGAAAAGACTGATGTCTTGCAAGCTGAACAAAACAATGATAGATCAATGGTTGTATGGACTACCTTTCATGCAAGAGAAGAAGCTAAGGATTGGGTAATTGATAGTGGTTTCTCAAATCATATGACTGGTGATAAGGAGAAGTTTATTAGCCTTGACAAGTGGGATGGTGGAGCTATCAAGTTTGGTGGTGATGAGTCAGCACAAATTTGTGGAAAGGGTGCTATAACTATTTATGGGAAGAATAGGACTGAGGATGTCCTCTATGTCAAAGGGCTAAAACACGATCTTCTTAGTGTTAGTTAGATGTGTAGCAAAGGTTACAATCTCACCTTTCATGCCAAAGGTTGTGAAATTAGGAAGGCAGGGTCTGGAAAACTAGTTGCAGAAGGTATCAAATCATATGGTGATATCTATCATCTGAAGGAGTTAAATGGAAGAACATGTATGTTGGCTCAATCTAGTGAGTGTTGGTTGTGGCACAAAAGAATGGGACACAACAATTTTGATAATATGGTAAGGATCAGCTCTACTCATGCAGTGAGATACATGCCTAAGGTAATCAAGCCTTCAAACACAATATGCAAGGAATGTCAAATGGGAAAGCAGACAAAGACAAGTTTCAAAAGCAAGGAGTATTCTTCTTTAATGCCATTGGAGCTGATTCACATTGATCTGTGTGGCCCTAAAAGAGTAAAGGGTTAACAAGGTGAGAGGTATTTTACGTTTCTCATTGATGATTATTCTAGAATGACTTGGGTTACTTTCTTAAGAGAAAAATTAGATGCCCTTGATAAATTTAAGGTGTTCAAAGCTATGGTTGAAAGTGAAATGGATGCTAAAATCAAATGTTTAAGGTCTGATAGAGGAGGCAAGTTTACTTCAAATGATTATGAAATTTTTTGTGAAGATCATGGTATTAGGAGACATCCTAGGACCCCTCAGCAAAATGGGGTGGTTGAAAGGAAGAATAGCATTGTGCAAGAGATGTCAAGAGCAATATTGAAAGATGTAGATTTGCCTAGTATGTACTGGAAGGGAGTAGTTCACACTGTTGTCTATTTAATTAACACGATGCAATTCAGGGTCAATAGCACTAAGACCCCTTATGAGCTATGGTATGGAAGACCTCCCACTGTCAGATACTTCAGGATCTTTGGTAGCAAATGCTATATCAGAAGAGATGCAAAAAACCTAGGAAAGTTTCATTCAAAAAGTGATGAAGGAATATTTCTTGGTTACTCGACCAAAAGCAAGGCCTATATATGCTACAACAAAAGATTAGGAAAGATGATTGAAAGCACTAATATCAAAGTAGATGAAGACTTTTATTAGATCTCACAAGATTTAGAGGACTTAGGATCTGATATCTTTCCATGCATTGAAGATGAAGAAGAAGAAGAAAAAGAAGAAAAGAAACAAAAACCAGAGCAGATGCCTAAGACTCCAACAAATTATGTTTAGAAGAACTATTCAACAGATTAGATCATTGGAGATAAGAATGAACATGTGCAGACAAGGAGAAGGTTTTCTAAGACATATGAGAAAATAAATGTGTGTTTGTTATCAAAAGTAGATCCCAAAACCTTTGCTGATGCTAGCAAAGATGATGGTTGGATAAAAGCAATGGAAGAAGAACTGAATTAGATAGAAAAGAATTATACATTGGAATTGGTTCCCAGACCAGCCAACAAAAATGTCATAGGAACAAAGCAGGTGTTCCAAATCAAGATAAATGAAGAAAGTGAAGTTGTGAGGAACAAAGCAAGATTTATGTGTAAAGGATATTCACAATTTGAAGGCATTCATTTTGAGGAGACATTTGCTCTGGTAGCCAGGATGGAGGCAATCAGGGTGTTTCTTGCCTTTTCTACTCATAAGAACTTCAAGGTTTATCAGATGGATGTCAACATTTTTGAATGGTGATCTAGAGGAGGAAGTCTACATTAAGCAACTAGATGGTTTTTAGATATCAGAAGATCTGGACATGGTGTGTAGACTAAATAAAACTTTGAATGGTCTCAAGCAAGCACCTAGGAATATGCTAGGTTGGATAAGTACCTACTTCTACAAGGCTTCAAGAAAGGTACTACAGATAGGAATATTTACATCAAGGAAGGAGACATGATATTGATAGGTGTAGTATACATTGATGACATCATCTTTGGTGGAGATGATGATATGTGTAAGAGGTTGGTAGAGGAGATGCAAAAAGAGTTTGAGATGTCTATGATTGGTGAGATGTCTTTCTTCCTTGGACTTTAGATTACTCAGCTAGATGATGTTATCTTTATTTCTCAAGCTAAGTATGTCAGGGAAATGTTGAAGAAGTTTGGTATGGAGGATTCAAAACCAGTGAGTACTCCTATCACCATTGGATGTCATTTGAGCAAGGAATATGAGTCTTTGAAGGTTGATTAGACTTCCTATAGATCTATGATTGAAGGATTGTTGTACTTGACTGCTTCTAGGATTGATATTATGCATACAGTATGTGTGGTTTCAAGATATCATGCTAATCCCAAGCAAATACATAAGAAGGTAGTGAAAAGAATATTTAGATACTTGAAGGCAACTTTGGATTATGGCTTATGGTATCCTAAAGGTAATGACTTTGATTTGAATGCCTACAATGATTCTGATTGGGTTTGTTGTGTTGATGATAGAAGAAGTACAAATGGTGGTGCTTTCTTTTTAGGAAGTAGATTAGTTTCATGGCAAAGAAAGAAGCAAGATTCAATATCTTTATCAACTGCAAAAGTAGAGTATATTGTAGCAGCATCCTGTTGTACACAAGTGTTGTGGATGAAGCAAACCCTAAAGGATATCAAGGTATTGCATGATGAGCCTATTCCTATTTAGTGTGACAATACAAGTGCTATCAATATTTCTAAGAATCCAATGATGAATTCTAGAACCAAGCATATAGCAATCAAGTATCACTTTTTGAGAGAGAAGGTTGCAGATAAGGAAGTAAAGTTGGGATATGTTCCAACAAAGGATCAAATTGTAGATATTTTCACAAAGGCTCTTGCAAAGGACACTTTTGAGGATCTTTGGCAGAGGTCAGGGATAATTGCCCCTCCTTCTTGCTAGATGCATAGTCATGCATCTATATAGGGGGAGTGGTTCATGTCATATCTTTTTCCTGGACTAATGGTAGCTACCTTTCAGGGGGAGCAGATAGTGGTTGCTAATGATAGGGGGAGTATGTTTGTTGCTAGAAGAAGTTATGCCCTAAGAGAGAAGAAGTTTCCCTTTGTCCTTGATGTCAAAGGGGGAGAATGTGTAGGTATGTTTTGCCATCTGTTGGCACCTTCAATTTTTTGCAATTTAAAGTGTCATTATGTCTTTAGCTTGCAGTTGCAGCACTTAGAAACACCCATGTCAGATCTACTTTTGTAGCCTACTTGGGAGCATGATAAATTGAAATATGTTCATTGTCATGAGATACCACTTGATGGACATACTCATGTGTCATATGTGAGTATATTTTCCTAGTTTCACAATCTAAGGACTTCATTTGATTAGTTTTCAAAGCCCAAACTAGTTGAATCTTGGAGACTTTTTGTCTACACTTTGCAAATATGCCCTGGAGGATAGCTTTGATGATTAAAATTTTGAAGCCTGGAAACAATCTTGCAATTCTGTGTGGTAGAAAGTTTCTTGATACATATGTTAGTTTGTCTATTTAGTTTCATGGTCATCGGATGAGTTTTGATATGGTTTTTAATGCGTTCTTGACTGCTCCCAGACTAGATTTGGCATCTCAAAAAGGTTACAAATTTCAAAATTCTGAGCATGACCTAGTTGATATTTTGGTCTCAAATGACTCCAGATTCAATTTCACGACCATCTGAGTGCATTTGGTATATCATTTTAAACTTCACATTTTCCTGCAACTTGCCAGCAAGGCCAGTTTACAAAGGAAGTACATAAATTTGGTGACCTGGGAAAAAATGGACAACAAACCCATGTTTTATTTAATTGATTATGCCTCCTCACAAAAAATATGGCTTCAAGTTGCCCGGATTGCCCGTAGTGAATTTTCTTCAAAATAGTCGTAGGAGAAATTAAAAATTTCTCTATTTCTCTATAGTTTGTTGCAACTTTTAAAAACATTTTAAAATGTTTTTAAAAAATAACATTTTAGGGCCAACAATAGGAAAAACGTGGTTATGTGTTTGTTGAAGCTATTAGATGTGAGGAGGTCATTTCACCAGTGTAATATGGAGTCAGTTTGGGATTTTCACCCAAATGTATGTTTTTTCACTAAGAAGTGAAAAATGGGCAGATAAGTGGGTTTTTACACCCAATATTCCATTAAGCATGGGAATACAAAAGAAGACAACAATTTTAGTTGCAAGGGAAAGAGAAGATCAAGGGAAGAAGATGCTACCAGGTGTCTACAATAGATTTATTTTAGGGCTCTTCTTCTTTCTATATCTTCTTATTTTTCTTTATAAAAGGATTCTAAAATTTTGTAGTAAGCAGGGGTAGAATAGGAAAAAGCTGAATCCAGGTTGTGGATAAGAGCCTTCAGATTGTAATAGATTTCTTTATGAGAAAATGATACTAGTTTGTGTTATGTGATACTAGCTTCCTCTCAAGAAGAGAATTAAATTACTTTTATCAGATGACTATAACATTGAATATGTGATTTGGATAAGTAAGTAGAGTTTTATGATAGCATAAGTGGACTTGTTAATATAAGGTATCAACAAATGTGAAATCCACTGGTATGCATGAAATTGCTTGTAGGAATCTAATGCAGCTCTGTCTTTGACTCCATGGCCCAAAATAGGCACCAATCTATTCTAGGATTTGATGCATTTTCAGAAACCACCTTAAAATCTGAAAACCCTTTTACTTTGATGTTCATTTGCTTTGTTGTTTAAGTTATCTTTGTCCATAAATCTTCATGGTGTTCAAAGAAACATAGAAGCTCAATCTGAAAGAATTCTACCTATCATTCTTCTACATGTATGAGATGAAGATATTTTAGGTTATTTGTTCTTAGTTTCATTCAATACAAATGGGATATGTCTAAATTTGGTTAAATATTAAACACCCATTACCATACACCTGAGAACCATCAACTTCCAATAGGTCTGTAATTTGTTAATTGGCATAGGTTTTATCATTCATTTAGGCCTACATCTAGGAACACCCTCCGAAGTCTTGTGGAGCTCAAAGTGTAGAAGGCTTTCATAGCCTTGTTAATTGGCTTTTTCTTATCTTCAATCTGTTGATAGTACAGATTCCTTGTCCTAAACCCCTAATCCCCTGGTTTGAGCAATGTGTTTCTCCTTAGGATTGAAGGCTGCAAGAAAAGTCACCAACACCATCAATGCCAAAGGGGGAGATTGTTACATATATGGTTCCTAAGGTTGTCATTGATGTCAACACTATCATGGATGTGTGATGGTGTTCATGATTGGATGTCATGTTCCTAAAGAAGATACATTGAGATGGGAATTAGAAGTTCATGGTTGGATGTCATGTCCTATCCAGTAGAGGAGATATAGTACATGGTTGGATGTCATGTTGAATATAATGTGGTTACTGAAGTTTATGGTTGGATGTCATGCCTTGATCAATGCGAAGTTGAGTATGAAGTCATATTAAGATGGGAATTAGAAGAAACAAGAAGATGTTATTGGTGTCTTGAAGCATATTATATGATCTCTCCTCCTGTTCCTAAGAATGCATGTGTTGATACAAAGAAGGTTTGGCCTCTGGAAGTTGGTGAAAGTTTTTGCTACAGGATGACTGCTTTTGAAGACTGTTTGGGAGATTACTCTGTAATTTCATTCTCTTGATGTTGCACCTCTACAAATTGGAAGATAGCTTCATATAGTGTCAAAGATTGTATGTTCTAATTTCATGAGGTTTAGATTACCAGAAGAATGTTTTATAGTTGACAATGTGAAGATAGTGTTGTTTCTATGAAGGTGTTCTTAGTAGGGTAATGGAATGCTTCCCATTCCTCCACATTTGTAGTTATGGCTATGTAGTTCTGGAACTATGTTCAAGGTTCTATGAAGGTGATAATTCCAAAGTTTTAGATCATTTATCCATCGACTGTGAAAGTTATCCATGATAGAGTACCGACATGTGTTCTGGCAGAGCAAGGTGGTGTTGAAGGCTTGCTGGAATGCTTCGCATTCCTCTGGTTGTGAATTTTTTCCTTTGTAGTTTTGTGGACATGTTTATGGATGTGCATTACATGTTCTATTGTAGTTTCAAGTTTCTTGATTATTTAGAAGCTCAATTTTTTAACAATAGTATGTTGTAGTATGTTCTGGATGACTTGTTGTTCTCAGAGTTCATGGTTGAAGATGTATGGCACAAAATCTTTGATGTGAGGAGGTAAAGGAGTGCTTTGAAATGTTGTATGAGACCTGTAGACTCATCTACAAGAGTTTCATGAATATATTTCTTGTTTCTAGTACTGCACAAGGTTTTCAAGTTGTTGTGGTCGTTATGCTTCAAGTTTCATATGTCTTTTCTTAAGGCTGTCCTATTTTCAAATGAGTGGAGTGTGTGGATGTAATTCTTTGGTGTTTAATGCTATGAAGGATGTTTTGGAGCTGGTTAGGCAAGTGTTGATGTCTGCAAGGCAGGGGTTTTCTGCTGGTGTAGCATGTAGTTTTATTTAGGACTTGTCCTCTACACGTTTCATGTTGTGTAGTTTGGCTGATTTGTAAATGTATTTTTCATGTTGTCTTTGGCCGACAAGCAATGTAATCAATGTAATATTATGTATAAATTATAAATCAAATTGAGTTAGGTGAGGTGTGATTGCAAGGTGATTGATAAGGTTCTCAAGCAAGAAAAGGAGCATAATGAATGCATTATGATGTGCGACTGAAGGAGAAAGAACATAAGTGTTAGAAGTTGTCTTGATTCATCTTGAAGACATTTGTGTGACAGTAAGGAAGTGAAGAGTGTGCCTAATTGATCTAATCATCAGAAGAAGCATAATTACAATCATCAAAGGTGTGAACTTCAATGTCAATTTTTCAGTAGTAGAAGGACTGTCATACTGTAATCCTTTTTGAGTTTGTTCTCTATTCAGGGAGTAGTTACTTCCTTGGGAGTTACCCTAAATCAATGTTTTTAGGGAGTAGTAGCTTCCTTAGGTTGTAGCCCTAAAACAAAGTTACCAGGGAGTAGTAGCTTCCTTGGGTTGTAGCCCTAAAACAAAGTTAGCAGGGAGTAGTAGCTTCCTTAAAGTTGTAATTTTGAGCTTCATATATTTTGAGTTAATCCTCACTGTGGTTTTTCCCTTCTTAGGTTTTCCATGTACATCTGGTGTTATGTATTGATGTGCATTGTGTTAATCTTTCATGGTTATGTTGATGTTGTAATGCTTAAGTTTTAATCTGCTCTGGAGGTTTTGAATTTTTATTAGATACTGATTCACCCTCCCTAGTATCTTGGTGTGTTCAATTATTTTGACAAATCAGGTCTAGACTTCATAGGACCCATTGATCCAAAGTCAAACAACAAAGAATACATTTTGGTTTGCACTGACTGCATGAAAAAGTGGGTAGAAGTTAAGCCTCTGACATGTGCATGAGATGAAAAGGTAACGAAATTCCTTTATGAGGAAATATTCACTAGATATATGGAGTAGCTAAGGAGATTGTTACTAACCAAGGACCGCAATTTACTTCTGAGTTGATTGTTGCACTTGTCAAAGAATATGCACTTCACCATAGGAAATCTACACCTTACCATCCACAATCCAATGAACAAGTAGAGGTCACCAATAGAGAAATTGAGGCCATTCTGACCAAAATTGTAGCTCTACATAGGAAATATTGGGCAAACCACCTTCCTAAAGCAGTTTGGGCGTATAGAACAACATGGGGTGGTCTTTACACCTTATGAGTTGGTATATGGTAAAATAATTGTTTCACCTATTGAATTTGAACATTGAACACTCAGGACAACATTGGATCTAGGAATAGATCTTTTAGTGGCACAAAAAGAAAGGATGACTCAGCTAAATTCCTTTGAAGAATTTAGGACAGAGGCTTTTCATCATAAAGAAATTGTACAAAAGTAAAGAATCAAATGACATGATAAGTTTATAAAGACTAGAGCATTTCAACCCATTGATTAGGTACTTCTATATGACTCTCGCTATAAATATTTTAAAGGGAAACTACAAACACGATGGCTAGGTCCCTTTGAGATAATTGAAGTGTTTCCAAATGTAGTGGTCAAGTTAATCACCATTTATCCTATCAGATTCTTTATAATTATCAATGACCATTGTCTGAAGCTCTATAAAAAGCCACTTAACAAAGATCAATTCATTTGACAAATCGCACAAGACAATCATATGGAGATCACACCAGCACAATATCAGAGAAAGAATGAACCTTCCAGCTAAGACCCTATCATCTCTCAGGTATAACCTCACTATGCACACACACACAAAAACAAAAAAATCAATTCAATTGATAGTGAAAACCCTTTGGGTGCTATCAATTATTCCATAATAATACAAAGTTTACTTGCCCACCTTCTTATCCATCATTTTTTTGTTAGTTGCTTTTCATGCAGCATCACCTATTACACCCTTCAACATCATTCCCTATAGCCTATGGTATTTTATACCTATTTTCTTGTAGCAACATGCTTTCTTTACTACAACCTTATTACCCATAGTTTACAATCCACCTACCTATCCTTCTACACATTTTGCTAATTTTATCCTACAACTATACTGTCCATTCCTACACTAAGATTCCTGCAACAACACTTCTTCAAAATCTTGTCCACATACCTTGAATGTTTCATGCAGCCTCATGCTACCATTTTCTTGCCATATATCCCACCACCATCACATTTAATACAACTATACCTATGCACTGACAAAGCCATCACATCTTTCACATTAATAAGTAGTTGTCATCAATAAGCGAGGTGGTAACCAACTTACCAATCTCTCCTTTGTCACCAGTCACCATTAGTAGATCATTACACCACACCGTACAAGGTATTGTAACTACTTTAACTCATTTCACATTGAATTATGATTATTTTTTATGCTACATTTATTGTCACGTAATACTTAATAATGTGCTTTAAACAGTTTATGTAACCAAGCCATGTCACCTTGTTGTTACCTATCTTTTCACACCTCGTCAGCCATGAGGACACATCCTATACTTAATTAGGGGGTGGTAGTAGACTTGTCAACTACTATTTATGTCTATTTGTCTACCATTAAATGATGTGTGCCAAGCCAGATCATATTGTACAATCCCTTTATTTTTTAACATCATCACCTGGTAAGTTTCAAATGATCACACACATGCAACATCATGTGATGTGATGTTCAAGCATGCAACATAATTTGAACTTAATGTTCAAATTGTTACATTTGTTGTGATTATCTAGCAACAAACCCATAGTACTCTAAGTATTCATGTTTGAAAAAATAAACCATATTTCAGTTTAAGACTACCCATCTGTAAAATCCTCTACCATAATTGAGCTAACGAAAATTATGTCTGTCCTCGAGCTACTGGAAAATTGTTTAAGGTTGAAATGAAGAATGGGGGTGATTTAGTGAGAAGAGAGCCCACAAAACACACAGTGTTGGAGAATGATGTTGAATCTCTTTCCATATCTCAACAGGTTGAGTGGTTCACTTATTTCCAGAGACTTAATGGGTATGACGAAGATATAGCTACAAAATTTGCATGTACTTGGAATGATGGAAGGGTACTAGTTAAAGGGTTGAGTGTGGATGCTTCAAAATTAGCCATAACAAAAGTAACATGTATGTCGATAGATGGGGAGAATTTTCCACAAAGAGGTGATGCATCGGCAGCCAGGAATGAGTTTTTCAAGGATGGTGAACATCTTGATGTCACTTTTCTTAAGACTCGATGCTTGTCACTCAACCCGCAATGGGCACAAGTAGCTACATACATCATCAAATACTTAACCTGTGAAGGTAGGCACTCTTATCTCCATGATGTACATTTTAAGTTGTTAAACCATCCGCGACATAGGAGAAATGTCAATGTTACAAATTTTATATTTAATTTGTTAAAGAAAATGGAAAATTTATACTAGAAAGGGACCACGGCTACATTGTCTCACCATGCACTTATTTAGTTGTTAGTGAAAAAGGGTTTGAGTGACCTGTTTCCTAGTAACTAGTTTCCTCATGTGACATGAGAGGTATTTTGGGTTTGCATCATATAAGGAAAATGCCTAATGTAGGGCCACATGGTTGTAGGCTTAGGATGAAGAAAAATAGGGTGCAACAAGTAGAGGAGGTTTAGGAATAAAGGGTAGAAAATGTGGGAGAAGTACAAGCAACACCTTTTGCTGATCATGTGTCCATGTCCTATGCTCATGAAGTACCATCTATAGAACATCAGCTACCAAGCATGCAACCTCTTCTAAAGGGCATGCAATGTCAACCTCTAACCTTACAACATCCTCAAAGAGCCCTATAACATGTACACCTAATCCTATAGGAACCCTATGCATGTAACTTCATCTCCTGAACTTGAGACTCCATTTGTTGCAGTTGAAACTTTATCCCCTGTGAAAAAAACTCCATTGGAACCTATATAACAAACATGTGAAGAGAAAGTATCTTTTTTTTTAAGATATTCCATTTGTCCATAAGCAACCTTTACTAATGTAGAGTGGCACAAGGGAAGCAACAACCTAATGGTTTACTCTACTGTCCTTTGCCCATTCACCCACTTCAAACAAGCTTCAACCAAGCAACCAAAGGCACATTCAAGGGTGTATGAAGGATTTGGTATCCTAGTGATGGCTCCACCTTCTAGGCTTCTCCAACACCTTAGGACAGATCAACAAACATCTTCTATGCAGTTGGTTTGATCTCCAACTTCCCAAAACTCTTCAACCTATACCTTGACTAGTAAGGCTACTAGCCCTCCAAACTAGGTTTTCTCAACAAAACTTGACAAAATCCCATATGACCAGGCAAGAAAATGATGGTTTTAGATACACTTTATGGAACCCTATCAAACTCCCAAGTCTCTTGTTCCAACTCTACTCCAGCAATCCAGAACACTCATTTGGTCTTCTAGGCCTAATTAATCAATTTAGGCTAGGTTACAAAGCAAGTGCTCAAAATTGGGTGCATAGGTCAGGGGAAAGAATTTGGAATGCTTCTACCATGTCCCTACAACACAAATCCATCATTTATTTTCTCACCCTAACATGATTCTATCATCTACAACCTCAAATAGCATGAAATTGGCCAAATACAATGAAATACTTGACCTAGGGCATCACCTTAAAAATAGAAGACTGCATTTCCTGACAAAAGTCTTTTGGAATCTTATAGTACATATCCTTAGCCTGAATTTCACCAGTTTTTGTGAATTTTCACCAGTGGAATGCATTCTAGGGCCGGATTTCTATGGCTGCCCTAGAAAACAGGGTTTCTGGACCTGTTTTGAAAGAAAAATCAATAACTTTTGTTCCCGACCACTTCAGGACCTCAAACTAGTTGCATATGAACCTTGACTCCAAGCACTTTCAGAAAAAGTACGTTTGCACCCCTGGAAAATCTATATAGTTCGTACACAGCAAGAAAAATAGCAAAAAATAGTCAGTTTTCTTAATTTTTGTGCCCAAATTCTATACAAAAACTTTCTTCTCCATACTGGAGCAAGATGTCCTCCATATCAACCTATCCAGGTCAGTTTACAACTTCTCCAAATAGTTTTAATAACCAAAATGAAGTTGCAACTGGTCAATGTGTCATTGACACCATTGACAACACTTGACACTATGGAGTTTTTTCATTTTCCAAAGGATGGCGATTTGTTTTTCTTGTCCAATGGAATCAAAACATCCTCCATACTCCCAAAACATGATAAAACACACAAACAATAAAAAAACTCAAAAACCAATCCTTAGACCTTCTAGGCCTAAGTGGCATAACAAGGATCCAAGTGGACTAAGCATGATTGAGGTTTATATGGTCACCTCAATCATCTTGACCACACAAAAAGGACCATATACTCATGGCTAAAGCCTTATTACAATCAAAACCATGACTTTAAAAAAAATGCAAACAAAGTGACTTTAGGAACCAAGGTGCTCGTAGGTGCCCTGCACCATACACCCACTATCAAAGAGAACTCATGTCTCTTGAGTTGGAATGCTGTCAAAGGTGAAACCTGCCTTCTCAATGTCTGCCCTGCTCATCCAAGTGGCATTCTCCTAAGGTTTGTTTAGCCACTTCACCAAATAGTCATGATAGGTGTGCCTTCTAGTTTGTTTTGCAATCCTCTTGTCCAAAATGCACTCAATCTGATTTGGAGATGAAGGAATGAGTTCCGGGAGTGTCTGATCAATTTGATCTTCTTCAACAGCAGTCTGAGGATCAGATCCTTTATAGGGATAAACGTCTGAAATATTAAAAATTGGAGACAAAGCAATGCCATCCGGAAGTCTGATTTTATATGCATTTTCTCCACATTCCTTGAGCACTTCACAAGGCCCAATCTTCTTCATGAGTAGCTTGGTATGTTTACCTACAGGGAGCCTCTCCTTCTTCAAATGGACCATTACCAAATCCCCTTCTTTGAATTGCAAATCTCTTCTTTTCCTGTCAGCAAACTGTTTGTACTTCTGAGAAGTGGACAACAATTTTTGTTGTACTTGTTCATGGACATCTTTCATGACTTGAACGAAGTCTTCAGCTAAGGCACTACTGTTTTCTAGTCCTTTAACCTCCCTAAGTTCCAAAATACCCCTTGGGTGAATGCCATAAACAATTTGGAAAGGAGATAGGCCGGTGCTTCTACTGACAGTGTCATTGTATGAGAACTCTGCCTGAGCCAAAATGGAATCCCAACTAGCACCCTGCTCCTTTGTTAGGCATCTTAGGAGGTTGCCAAGTGACCTATTAATCACCTCTATTTGTCCATCAGACTGAGGGTGATAGGCAGATGATAAGGACAAATTTGTACCTAGTCTCTTCCACAGTGTCCTCCAGAAGTGTCCTATGAACTTGGGGTCTCTGTTTGAGAGTATGGACAAAGGTAAACCATGTAACCTGACTATTTCTTTGAAGAAAAGACCTACTATGTGTGAGGCATCATGTGTGGTTTTACAAGGGATGAAGTGTGCCATTTTTGAGAACATATCTACAACCACAAAAATGCTGTCATGTCCATTCTTTGTCCTAGGCAAACCAA
The DNA here is from genome assembly GCA_027924645.1 of Cunninghamia lanceolata. Taxonomy (NCBI): domain Eukaryota; kingdom Viridiplantae; phylum Streptophyta; class Pinopsida; order Cupressales; family Cupressaceae; genus Cunninghamia; species Cunninghamia lanceolata. Next base: position 3,095,744 of record BSBN01000717.1, on the reverse strand, counting down.
GTACAAAGTCCATGCTGATGGAATCCCAAGGCTTTGAAGGAATAGGTAGAGGAGTGTATAAACCTGCATTTGATGTATGCCCGTTTGCTCTTTGGCAAATTTGACAAGTTTCAACAAACTTCCTTACATCGGTTGGCAATTTTGGCCAAAAATAGTACCTCCTAACCAATTCTAGGGTCTTATCAATACCAAAGTGACCTGACATGCTGCCACAGTGCTTTTCCCTGATTATATTCTCTCTAATAGACCCTCTTGGGATACACAACATGCTACCCTTGAAAAGATATCCATCTTGCAATAAAAAATTAGAAAAATTAGTATTATACCTTCCTGTCATGGCCTTGCAAGAAAGGTATGGTTCTTTGAAGTCTTCATCTGCTGCATACTGATCTTTGATGGCTTGAATACCTGTACTTTCCAACTGTATGGTCTGTACAACAAGATTCCTCCTACTTAAGGCATCGGCTACCTTATTGGCCACTCCTTTCTTGTGTTTTATGGAGAAGGTGTATGCTTGGATGTACTCCATCCACTTGACATGTCTGTGATTCAACTTTTGCTGCCTGTTCAAGAAGCTTCATGCATGGTTATCAGTAAAAACTATAAATTCCTTTGGCAATAAGTAGTGTCTCCATTTCCTCAATGACTGAACCATGGCATATAACTCTAGATCATAGGTGGAGTAGTTTTGTTTTGCCTCATTTAACTTCTCACTAAAGAATGCTATAGGCCTCCCATCTTGACTTAGGACTCCCCCAACAGCCCTCTTACTTGCATCACACTCTACCACAAAGACCTTGTCAAAATTAGGTAGCACTAGGACTGGTTTTTCTAAAAAAAATTTCTTTAACAGTTCAAATGCTTTGTTGGCCTCATTTGTCCATACAAACACACATTTCTTGCCCCCTTTTATGGTGTCAACAAGTGGAGTACAAATGCCACTAAACCCTCTAATGAACTTTCTATAAAAGCTGCATAAACCATGGAAACTCCTTACCTTAGAAGCTGTTGTAGGTGTTGGCCAATTAAGAATGGCTACAACCTTACTTGGATCCATTTTTAGGCTACCCTTGGAGATGACAAACCCCAAAAATATCAACTCTTCTTGTAGGAAGACACATTTGTCAAGATTGATTCTCAACTTCTCCTCTTGAAGCCTCCTGAGCACTTGATGGATATGCCTTATGTGGTCTTCCTTGCTGTCACTAAAAATTAGTATATCATCCAAATATACAACAATAAAATTGTTAAGGAAAGGTTTTAGCACTTCATTCATTAATCTCATGAAGGTGCTTGGTGCATTTGACAAGCCAAAAGGCATGACAACCCATTCAAATAGTCCTTCATTGGTTTTGAAGGCAGTTTTCCACTCATCCCCCTTCCTTATCCTGATTTGGTGATAACCACTTTTTAGATCTATCTTGGTAAAATACTTAGCCCTACCCAAGCAATCCATTAAATCTTCTATTCTAGGCATTGGAAATCTATACCTGAAGCCCTTTCCAGACAGCTTTAATGGTGGTAGCTGGGAACACTTTTGCTTGATGCACTCAATTAAGGCATCATGCTTTGTTGTCCATGGTGGTGGCTTCTTTCCTAGAAGCTTGTTTAACTCAAGCCTGTCTTCGGCAAGCTTATAATAGAATCCTGTAATATAATTCACAAGGCCCAAAAACCTTTGAAGTTCTTTGACATTGGTGACTGGAAGAAGGGCAATCTTATGAAGGATGTGTGTTTGGGCCTCCATCCTCCCCCCCGGAAGAAGCTTGATGCCAATTAAACACAATCTAGGATTGAGCAAAGAAAGATTTGGTGGGATTGACAGCAAGACCATGGTGTTGACAAATAGAGAGGAATTGGCGGAGATGGTCAAGATGGTGAGGCATATCTTGACTGAAGACAAGGATGTCATCAATATAGGGCTAGATAAATTTGGCGTAGGGTCGGAAGATCACATCCATTTTTTGCTGAAAAATGGAAGGAGCAGTTTTAATCTCGAATGGAAGGACAGTCCATTCATACAGACCCTGGGGAACAAAAAAGGTTGTTTTATAGAAATCAGCACTTTTGAGACCAATTTGCCAAAATCCTTTAGTTAAATCAAATTTAGAATAAACATGACTACCTTGGATAATTTGCCAGATATGGTCTTTACTAGGCAGAGGATGTCTATTATCAACAAGACAGTCATTTAAGGGCTTATAATTAACCACAAGCCATTTCTCAGGTAGCTCTTTGCCATTCTCATCAACCTTTGGGACATACATTGCGTGACAAGAGAATGGGGATTCAAAAGTTTGAATAATCTTGAGCCTTTCAAGTTCTGCAACTTCGGTTCTGCAAGTTATGACTTCAGATGAACTCATTAGAAAATAATTAGCTTTCACTTTGGGCATGAGTTCATTACCTTGAGGATCCTGTTTCAGAGGAAGATCACATGTCAGGTTCCTTTTCTACTTTTTTAAGTCTTTTGTCATGACTGTGTCAGCAAAAGCAGCTTTAATCTCTGCAAGTGATTCTTGACCTGCATTAATTTGGTTGGCGAGCCAGACTGAATTGACTGGTTTCTTTTTCTTTTCCTTTTCTAGCTTTGTGGAATAAGCTAGATCTTGATAAAGCCTTGGAAGCTGGTATGTATTCCGAAGTATGATGAAATCAGAATCAATGGTGAAGGGTTCCCACTGTTGGATAGCTTTGCTTCCAATAACACCATCATAGCCTTCAACTTCATACTGAACAAATATTAGATTATCCGTAAAACCATCAAACCCAATTTGCTGAAACCTGGTGGGTTGCTCAGCAATGATCTTTAGAACAACAGAGAGAACTTCTACAGAAAGTCAGAAGTGAAGTCAAATTAGATTGTGATGTGCTTGGTTCTCAATTGAACACAACAAATATACATGTGAAGCATAATAGTCAGAGACTTGTTGAAATCTCTGAAGAAGTTCATTCCGTTGCACAATCACAACTGCTTATGAGTGATTCCATTAAATCGGAATGCTCTGATATAAAGTCTGCACTTCAAGAAGAGTCTAGGACTATTCAGTCCGTGACCCATATAGTTTGTCAACAGACTGTAAAGACAAAGAATTTCCCTTCTAGTGCAAAGGGATATTTACAGGCTTAGTACGAAGGACCTAAGTTAAAGACTGAAGTTAGGCAGCTTGTAATTGAAAAGGTTTATGATCCCTCTACAGGGAATCTCAGAGAAACCACTCCAGAGGAACAAGCTAAAGGAGAGTTCCAAATGGCTCGTGGTTCTAGTTCTAATCCTAATGGATCAAACCCTGTTGATCCTTTTAAAAATATTCAAACTCTGAAAGCTGATACACCACCCCTTGTCAATTTTGATCATTTTGAAGATATTGAGAATACAAGAGGTATCGATGCAATGCGAGCGTGTATAACAAATTATATATCCACTAATGCTGATGCTGATGAAAAGCAGGTGATCAAGCAGGCTCTAAATACCATGACCGGCATTGCATGACATGTTTGGGATCAGCTAGATGATGCCTACAGAGAAAGTTTGTTAGACAGAGGTACAGATCAAGTCTGTGCTTAGTTGACTCGTCTGTTTGTTGGAAAAACAGACACTAGAGAAAAGTTGGCCTACAATAAGTTTATCAAAGGTAAATGCAAGGACCTCAAATATTTCAAGCAATATTGTGATGTCCAATATGAGAATTTCTATTTGTCAGGTCATGAGCAGAATCATGAATTTATGTTCACTACTTTTCTGAAAAGTTTTGGTACTGTGATAGGAGAATTCTATCACAAGAAAGTTCTTGAGAATCTGGTAGTAGACAACATAGAAATGAAAGAACTAACCTATCCACAGCTAGTGATCTTGTTGATGGCCCTAGAATCAGTGCATAGTCTCCATGTTCCTTCCTTCTTGGGTGCAAGTACTGCAGGTACTGCACATGGGCTAATACTCCTCCTGATAATTCCTCTATCCAATAAGTCTTGGATTTGTCTTGCCACTTCAGCATTTTAATCTAGGGTCAACTTGTATGCTGCTTAGTTTGGTAGGGTGGATCCAGGGATGAGATCAATGCAATGACTAATCTCCCTCTTTGGTGGAAGGGCATCCTTGCCTTCATCGGCTATCACATCCTGAAACCTCTCCAATAGTTCTTCCACTTCCTTTGGTCCAATCCTCCTAAGAGGTTGCTGCACTTTGACCTTCTTGGGATTCACATCCTTGGGCTTGATGACTACTGTAAAACATGGCACTTTCTCTTCCTTGAGGTTAGCCAAAAACTCTTTTTCACCTACCAACATAACTGAACTAGAAATGACTTTCTCTTTGCAATCATCAATCAAAGGAGTCATTGTAAACTTTTCACCATTCTTGGACAAATGAATTACATTGTTCTTACCATCATGTTGGGCACTTGTGTCATGTTGCCAAGGCCTTCCAAGAAGAAGGTGGCATGCATCCATATTCACTATCTCACAAAGAACCTTATCATGATATTCACCTATCTTGGATCCAACCCAACATTGCTCTTTCACCACAATTTGTTGTTCCTTGGTTAGCCAAAAGACTCTATAGGGGTTAGGATGAGGCATTCTTTCCAATCCTAACTTAGTCACCATTTCATTAGAAGCCAAATTTTCAGAAGAACCTAAATCTACTATTACCTTGCAAACTTTTCCTTTCACCTTGCAAGTGGTTTTGAACAAGTTGTTTCTTTGGGGCAACTCCTTGGTGGCTGGCATGATGAGTGACCTGTTGAACATGATGTATTCTCCACTCTCAGGTGCTGCAGACTTGGAAGAGGCTGTTTGGTAACTTGTGGTGCTTTGACAGTCCTCTTCTTGAAGGAGTTGCACTCTTCTTTCTTTCTGATTTGCAGCAGTGTTTCCCATCTTCTCCAGGCACCTAAAGGACTGATGTCCAATCTGATTACAAGAAAAACACCTTCCAATAAACACATTGGGACCTCTGCCCCCACTTCTTCCTCTACCATTACCTCTCCCTCTAAAGTGACCCTTATTAGCACTATTTTTATCAGCCTGCCCTTGGCTACCTTCTTGTGATCTGCCACCTTGGAGTCTAGAGAAATTATCTCTATTTTGAAATCTGCCCCTACCCCTAAAGTTCTGATTTCCTCTACCTCTGCTACTGCTGCCAAAATTCCCTTTTCTTCTCTATTTATCCTCAATTCTCAATGCCATTTGAAAGCACTTATGGACTATCTCCGGGTTAAAGAGAGTTAATTCATCTTGAATGGAGAACTTGAGGCCATCAACCTTCTGTTTTTCATTCTCAGGCATCTTGGCTTTCAATGTCATCTTGTGAAACTCCTTTGTGTAGGTGCTCACGTCCATGTCCTTTTGTCTCAAGTTGTGCAACTTCTTATTCAAGTTGACCTCATAATCCTCAGGGACAAATTGCTTCTTGATTTCAAGTACCATCTTCCTCCATGTAGAGATAGGATTCCTATCATCTTCTATCCTCTCATTTTGAATAAAATTCCACCAACTCAAGGCTAGCCCTTTCATTCTTGATTTGGCAATCTTCACTTTCTAATTTTCTGCCACTTCTTCACATTCAAAATAGTTCTCCATTGCCTCAATCCAATCAAGGCACTCCTCTGGATTCATCTTACCAGGAAACATAGGTAAGTCTGCCTTAGTGTCCTTCCTACTCAACTTTCCAAGTGCATCTAGGAATTGTCTCTCTGACATGCCTCCTTGTGGCTCTTCCATAGGCACTTCTTCTTCCTCATCTTGATCCTCTTCATCTGAATCTAAGATGACTTCTGACTTCTTCTTCTTGTCTTTGTCTTTCTTCAACTTTTCTATCTCAGCCTCCATCCTTTTGTTCTTGGCTGCTTGCTCTCTCACTATTTTTGCCAATTCGGCATTAGTCACTCTTGAAGGGACTTCCTCCTCTTCTTCTCTATCTCCCATCTCTTTGATGGCTCTGATACCACTTGATGTAGAGTGGCACAAGGGAAGCAACAACCCAATGGTTTACTCTACTGTCCTTTGCCCACTCACCCACTTCAAACAGGCTTCAACCAAGCAACCAAAGGCACATTCAAGGGTGTATGAAGGATTTGGTATCCTAGTGATGGCTCCACCTTCTAGGCTTCTCCAACACCTTAGGACAGATCAACAAACACCTTCTATGCAGTTGGTTTGATCTCTAACTTCCCAAAACTCTTCAACCTACACCTTGACTAGTAAGGCTACTAACCCTCCAAACTAGGTTTTCTCAACAAAACTTGACAAAATCCCATATGACCAAGCAAGAAAATGATGGTTTTAGATACACTCTATGGAACCCTATCAAACTCCCAAGTCTCCTATTCCAACTCTACTCTAGCAATCCAGAACACTCATTTGGTCTTCTAGGCCTAATTGATCAATTTAGGCTAGGTTACAAAGCAAGTGCTCAAAATTGGGTGCATAGGTCAGGGGCAGGAATTTGGAATACTTCTACCATGTCCCTAAAAAACAAATCCATCATTTATTTTCTCACCCTAAGAGGATTCTATCATCTACAACCTCAAATAGCATGAAATTGGCCAAATATAATGAATACCTGACCTAGGGCATCACCTTAAAAATAGAAGACTGCATTTCCTGACAAAAATCTTTTGGAATCTTATAGTACATATCCCTAGCCTGCATTTCACCAGTGGGAATGCATTCTAGGGCCGGATTTCTATGGCTGCCCTAGAAAACAGGGTTTCTGGACCTGTTTTGAAAGAAAAATCAATAACTTTTGTTCCTGACCACTTCAGGACCTCAAACTAGTTGCATATGAACGCTGACTCCAAGCACTTTCAGAAAAAGTACATTTGCACCCCTGGAAAATCTGTACAGTCTGTACACAACAAGAAAAATAGTGAAAAATAGTCAGTTTTCTTAATTTTTGTGCCCAAATTCTATACAAAAACTTTCTTCTCCATACTGGAGCAAGATGTCCTCCATATCAACCTATCCAGGTTGGTTTACAACTTCTCCAAATAGTTTTAATAACTAAAATGAAGTTGCAACTGGTCAATGTGTCATTGACACCATTGACAAAACTTGACACTATGGAGTTTTTTCATTTTCCAAAGGATGGTGATTTATTTTTCTTGTCCAATGGAATCAAAACATCCTCCATACTCCCAAAACATGATAAAGCACACAAACAATAAAAAAAACTCAAAAACCAATCCTTAGACCTTCTAGGCCTAAGTGGCATAACAAGGATCCAAGTGGACTAAGCATGATTGAGGTTTATATGGTCACCTCAATCATCTTGACCACACAAAAAGGACCATATACTCATGGCTAAAGCCTTATTACAATCAAAACAACAACTATCAAAAAAAATGCAAACAAAGTGACTTTAGGAACCAAGGTGCTCCTAGGTGCCCTGCACCATTTACCTTCTACTGTTAGGTCAAAAAGGAAATGAAAGCTATCCCCTTCTTTGCCAAAAGTAAGTAAAAAGAAAGCCAAAGTAGTTAAACCTTTGCCAACTCAAAAGCCCTGGTGTTCACACCGCTTCAAAACAAAGAGGGCACAAACTAAACTTGTAATTCCAAAACCAAAAGTGGTGCTAGTAAAAACTGACACTGATTCTGAAAGAGGGGATATGTTTGTCTATATGGATAAACAAATAATGTCAAGCACCTCAAAGTTTGACCCTATAAGAGATTCTACTTCATCCTCTTTTGAATTTACTAAGCATAGTAAAGGTCAGGGGATGGTCCCTATTGATATGGAAATAGAGGATGAAGGAGAACTCCAAGATACCCTTTAAAAAATAAGTTTATTGAGCAAACAATTGGAAGAGAAGGTAATTGCTATTCAGTAGCTGCAGATAGAATTGAGAGGAAAGGAGTAGGACAATAGTGAATTGCACAGATTAGCCAAGGTAGTTGTGGCAGAAATTGATGAATTGAAGTAGAGGATATAGAAGATAGAAGAACTTACTAGTCAAATCATGCAGTGTAGACCTCCTCCTAGAGTATACACCTTGTTTTTGAGAGAATACTTTCTCGCTTTTCAATTTATGCAAATTGTGAGTAATCTTCCATTCTTATTAGATATTGCATAAAAGTTTTTCTAGATTTTTAGGACATCCTACCCAGAATTGCAAGATCAACTTTGTGAATTTTATTTGCATGATTTAGTTGTTCCCTATGACTTGTACTAGAACCCTATTCTTTACATTGAGGATATAAAAATTAGAGCCCTCACTTCCTTCATCAGAAATGAGTATGATAGGGGAGTGTAGATGAGAAGTTATTAGGAAAGAGAGAAATCAATGGCTTTGGTAATTAGGGCAGAGGTGAAGGATCCTTGTGATATTGATGATGAATGGTTTTTTTGAAAAAGATCTAAGTGTGGCCACAAAGCTCCTCATAGATTAGAGGACAATTTATGTAGCTTATCAGGAATTACTTAGGGAAAAAGGAAATGTTGCATTTGACTATTGTAAAATTAGGTGGTAGGAATTAACAGCAAAATTGAAGCAAAAGGAACCACATTCTTTGTATTATTTTCATGTGGAAGTGAGTAGAGGTCATAGGTACATAAGTCTATCCAAAGCAATGGAACTGACATGGCTGCCACTGACTTTCCATCCGCCTCTTTTGTGGTATCATATTCCCCACTAGACTAGCAGGTGACCATACATGGCAGAAGATGAAAATAGTAGGTAGGAGTGCATAGAGGTTTAGAGAGGATACTTCTTGAAGGAAAAGGAGGGACATGTTGATCCATATGACTTCAGGGGAACTGTACTTATGCTTAATTCTAGGACCTAGTGTTTGATTTGCTTAGTTCCTTGTCTACTTGAGGACAAGCAAACCTTTTTGTTGGGGGTGTGATGAGCCCCATAATTACCTCTTTTATCTCCTCTTTACCAGTTTACAAGTACCTTCTTCTCATACTTTTATCTGATTATGGCTAAGACTTGATACTATACTTTGAGTAAAGCACTATATTAATTATATAATGTTTGATGGATGTTGTATAGTTAAAATGGTTACTTTTTCATATGCAATGTGATCCAGTAAGTATGTTTACAATAATCTTTAGGGATAGATACTTTTTGGGACTAACTCTTCATGTAACATCCAAGATCACCATCATGAATTCATGCCATAGAGTTCTTACAGCCACACCACAAGCATCCTACAACTAAAGTGCGGAAGGTTCTATAGTCACAGCTACAAAGTTCATACAGCCAAAGGCTGGCTCCTGCAATAGGACACAGTTATTGCACAGATGACCTATAGTTACCTGCTCTCTTCAGAAGACCAAGACAAGATAAAAGGGAACATCATGATGAAGATAATAACTCCTCAAGAGAGGATGTGTGAGAATGAGATAATTGTTTCCATGCTTTTGGGGACATGTTGGTTCCATTTTAAGTATTGCAGTTAGAATTATCTTCCAAGTTGTTTAAGGTGAAATTTGATGCAAGAGGATTTCTTTGTGTTTAGGGTTGATTTTGCTAGTTTCTATGAATCCTCCTTTCACCTCAAGCATTCAAGGACTTCATCCAAGTAGGAAGTCTACTATCAGGCTTTCAGTCACTTGAAACATAGGGAAAAATTGGAATTGTGTGATTTAGCTATTCAATTAAGTCCACTTATGCTCAAAACCCTAATTATGCAAATTCAGAAGCAAACAGCCAAATCATGGAAAATTCTCACACACAAAGATATCAAATGACAATCAAATGTGTACCAAATTTTAAAGTTTAGAAACTAGAAAAGTTGGGGACTAATGAGTGGGCGCCCTAGTCCAATGCCACCATTTCTGTCAGGATCTAGGAATCTTGTCTGCAACATATTCCTTTTGTTCTAGATATTTTCCTGTTGCAGGATCCGAAGGACTAATGAGCGAGCACCCAAGTCTAGGCCCCTATTTTCTTCTTTGATCTGCAATTTTGACAGTCTACATTGCTATCCTGCAACTTCACTTTTTCTTCTCCTGCAACCAGTAACCTACAATCACAGAAAAATGGGTTGGGGGTTGTGGTGTTTAGAGGCTTGCCTCAGTTAAGCCCTAGAGAGATATTCAAGTCTTCCGAACACAATTGTTAGATAAAGAGTGCATATCCCTGTGGGATAGAGGCAAAAATCCAAATGATAAATGATTGAAAACACAATTGATATCACCTTGTAGTGAAGAGCTCATGGAAGGAAGAAGCTCTTCATGCCATGAGGAGATGGCTGCCAAATTTGCAAATACAAACACAATAACAACACAAATTATGCTCTGCAACATAATGAATGCCTTGAATCACTTTCATAAAAGCTCTTGAATAAAAAATGCCATCTAGTTTACAAATGATAACTTAATCATGCTTATATATGCAACTACAAACATTCCTGCTAAGAATTTCGTAATTCAAACTTACTGTATCGACATAGGACCTAAATAACGGTCATAAACCAACACTTTGAAATTGGTCCTGACCTAAAATAGGGTAGGACTAGGGCACAGGTGCCCAAGTCCTCCCTCTATTTTAGGTAGGAATCATGTCAGGTGTACCCCCTATGTCCCATTTGCCATGAAACTTCAGGGTTTTCTCATCAGGATGTCAAATTAACATGAAAAATGCTCTAAATGCATAAATAGCACCCTAGAGCTAAACCTTAAGAGGGAAAAGCCCCCAAGGGGACATTTTTTGACATAATATTTAGCCCCCACTTTAATGTATGTATAAACACAAGGCCAATACATGCATTAAAGTATGGTCAACAAACACAACAAACATGCCAAGCATGAAGAAGACACACCAATCACAATGAAGATAGTAACAGGCATGCAAAAAAATGGAGAAGATAGTTACAGTCACACAAAACATAGAGAATATAGTATTGAAGACACACAAAACACAATGAATATAGTGAATGTAGTGAAGACAAAGATGATTTTATTTTCTTTTTCTTTTTCATATATATGAAATGCAGATGCAAGTACAAGGAAAGTAAACACACCACTCGTAATGCAGGAGGGACTCATCGCCACCAGTCTTTAAGAATGCATATGGGGAAACACACACGTAATACATGCCATACAAATAAAGCACGCCATACAAATCCCAAAGTATAGGAGGGAATCATCGCCTCCAGTCTTTAAACTATGCTTGAGAATAAACATGCAATACATACACACTTGGAAGACACGAAGAAAACATGACAGATAAGCAATGGAGTGTTCCTATTTCTAGTTTCATCACCATCTTAGGCACATTACAGGCACACACTGACAATTGGGCTTCACCACAACAATTTCCAAAGACATGCTTAAGGGTTGATTTAGTCACAAAATCGCTCCCCACCTTGCGATGAGGACTTTTGAAAATGATAGGATGTGCACTCTCTTCTAGAAATACACCATCCCCACCTCCACAAAGGGTTTAAGATAGAAAAGGGATGTGATATCCCTACCTTTGCAGAGGGCTTAAATGATTGCAAATTTATTTCAAACAAATCTCAAAGTGCAAGAGGGACTCATTGCCACTAGTCTTTAAGACTGCACCTGAGAATAGCACATTGCTAACATCTAGAACAGACAGCTTACCTTATATATGCCCCCACCTTAAGGTGGTTGATATCAGGCATCAATATCAAGCACATTAAGGTAGGAAGAAAACACACAAGGGAACATGAGATCTCACAAAGCCCATGTCCCTAGAGGTGACATGTACTTTACGATCGCCAAATGTTCTCACAAACACATCCCTACAAGAAAAGTGTTAGTGTCCATATAATCATGATAAACAGTAACATCAATGCATATGATCATTTACACAAAGAGCCAAGGTTATACTATGAATTCAAAGATTAAGTATAACCATGGGGCTATACCGCAAAAATCTCAAAACTGAGTGTCACCAAGACGAGATTCAAAGACAAACAAAGTGCATGGAGCAAGAGTATTGTTATGTTTTCTAAGTGAGATAAGACACCATCAAGATCACATGGAGTGATTCTAGTAGCCAAGCGTTAGATAAAATATAACAACTCCATCGTCATATAGGAACTAAGTCCAATTTTTTATTTCTCACTAAAGGGACACTAGGTCCACATCAGTATAATTTTTTTTTCATCATTCACTCGCCAGATAGAAACACTAGAGGAAGGAAAAATTAAATTGAGAGAGGAGAAATAAGTGTCTTAGCTAGGGATAGTCACATAGGAGGGTGCCCCCAAGTCACCAACCATAACACTATGTCCATAAGACAACACACAACAATGAAAATAGAGGAGAAGCAATATAGAAGAATGATGATACAAATAGAAGAAAGGTCACAACAGAGGTGGTCTCTGGGTATCTTGGACCTTACGAGAGTGTTAAGGGTCATCCTAGGAGGCCTAAACAATACATAACACATCATGGGGGAAACACATTACGAGAGATAAAGGGTTAGAAATACTTACCTGGTAGTATCATCATACTAGATTTTAGAACTTGCGAAGCTCTTGGAGAGGTATTTGATCAAGTTTTGTGCGAAGGTTGAGTGGTTCTTATGAGAGTCTTGTTTATTGTCAGAAAATCCATGCAATGCTTGTTTCTCAGATTCTTGTGTAAGTGGGACTTTTTGTTGCTTATAAGGAGAACCACTATTATTTCCCACTGATGATAATCATCTTGCTTTTTTAAAAAAAAAATTAGCTAGCTTTCTTTATTGATTTCATCTACCATCATGACAAGAATCATCTTGTACTATCACTCTTTTCTTTTGTTATAGTCTCTTGCTTCAATTGTTGCATTTGTTTTTCTGATGCATTTTGGTTATCTCCCAATCCTTGTAAGGATAAGGAAGGAGGAACCTCAACATAAATTCCTTTTCTGCATGGATGAGATGGGTTATCCAACTTTTTCTAATCCACCTCTAGTATACCCACGATGTTATCATATTCCAAATAGTCCTCATCGTCTACTTCCACTAAACCCTGCTCCATCATATTGTTATTATTATGCTTAGGGAAAGGATTAGTAAAGATTTGTAAATTCTAATCCGGCGGAGCAACTGACTTATTTCCATTGTCATTCACACCTGATACCTATATCACATTTGATTCGATGAGATCTTGTATTTCATGTTTAAGACGTATACATCATTCAGTATCATGTCCTTGTGTCTGATGATAATGAAAAAATGCATTAGCATCGAAATAAAGTCCGTGTGCTCTACTAGGATCCAAAGGCTTAATCAGGGGAAGCTTCATAATATTATTACTCACAGCATGATTCATGATAGAATGATAAGACTCAGATATCGGAGTAAACTTTCTTTGTTGATACGATGCCTTCTTCAGATTAGTGATAGTAGACACTTGAGAAAATTTATTCAAATTCGGTCCATTAATGTTGATGAAACTCCTACTATTGTTCTTCTTAAAGTTGTTTTGTGATGGTCCACCCATGGATTAACCAACTTGAGTAGATAAGTTTTGGTTTTCATACTAACTAGACAAAAGTTGATAATCATGAAGGGCAGTGCATAAATGTTAAAAGGAATTATACTTCATCAAGAGAATCTTATCACAGATGTTAGGTTGTAGATTTTTAATAATCACCTTTTGAACATCCTCATTCTTCATTTGATATTGAATTTGTGCATATAGAGATTCATATCGACTAATAAACTTAGTTAAATTCTCTTTCAGACCTTGCTTGCGATGAACTAAATTGATCAAAGAAACTTGAGGTCCAATGTTTGCTTGAAAATGTTGTAAGAATTGATCAACTAATTGCAAAAAAGAGTGTATTGAATTCAGAGGTAAAGAGCAAAACCATTCTAAAGCAGTATCTTTAAAAGATCGTGGAAAAAGTTTTGCTAACAAGTCCTCTTCAAAGTAGAAATCACTACACATAGTCGTGAATGCTGCCACATGAGTATTAGGATCACCTTTTCCACCATATTTTTCAAAGCGAAGGGTCTCCAACCTTTTAGGCATAGGAGTTCTCAAAATTGCATAGGACAGGGGATTATAGGCATGATAAGTTGGTATATTAGGTTGTGAAGAATTTGTCAATTTTGTCACTTTTTGTTGTAAAGCAATCATGCCCTGTAGAAGTTGGTTTAAGATGGCATCATTGGGAGATGTGGTTTGCTGCGAGGAATTAGAACCAAGGTGAGGAGGTGATTGAGCCTGAGTTGTGACAGGTGAAGGCTATGAATAGTTCAATGGTAGTTGGACATAGTGATAAGTGGAAAGTGGTTGCGAATAAGTAATAGGTGGATGAGAATAAGTGGAATGGATAGGTGGTTGAGAACAATTATTCATAGTAGAGGTCACCTTAGAAACCATATTCTGATAAGTAAATCCCACAACTTTGTAATTTTTTGAATTGGTTCCATTAGATACTCCAATACCAGTGGTAGCATTACTACAAGTATTTGCATTGGTTGTTAAAATTGTTGATGTGAATGTAGATATTCCAGTAGTCGGTATAGGTACCGATACTTGCATATGAGATGGTGATGACACGTTGTTAATGACTTTTTCACATTCAGTCACCAGCATGACATTAGTTTGCACAACATGTGTTAAACCTCGGATAACATCAATACCATCTTGTCCTTCTTTTATCAATTCTCTTACGTGGTGAATCATAGGGATAGCTTCTTCTGCTATTCTTTTAGTTTTAACAAATGCTTGAAAATTATCTAACTCTTTATCAAGTTTGTTTATTTGCTCATTAGGTACATGTGCAACTACCTCAATAGTGTCGTTGACATCATGAAATACTTGATCTTCCATAGTGGTTGTAGGAGGTATAATATCTTGCAAAATTTGTGTCTCTCCTTTTGTAAGGAAGGTATTCAATGGATTCTCAGAGGTAGGGATGTCAACTTCTTCAAGAGCACTAGATCCCATATGTCTTATGCTTCTTCTTAAAGGGATATTTCTATTAGGGTAGAAAGTTATAATACTCATATAGAGGCATGCAACACTCAATGCACTTTAACTAATAGAACAAACCCTAAGAGAAAGATATGTTTAAGATTTAAAAGTGCTTGATTTTTTGACTTTTTTCAATGCAAATAAGGGACAAAAAAGGTGTTGTAAGGAAATTGATCATGGACAGAAAATAATATGTCTGATATCAGTCCAATAAAGCAATAATATCCTTCACAACATGCTTTTTATGCAAAACTAGGATGATGATCAAAACCTAGTGAAAATACACTAAAATATGCAATTTTTTACAACTTTACAATGCAAAGACCTAGTAAAAGGGGTTGTTGTAAAGAATTTTAGGAGGTGTAGAAGATTATATTAGTAATATAAGTCACCTAAATCCATAAAACCTTTCACAACATTCTTGGAGTGCAAATCTAGGTCAAACCCTAGAACAAATATAGCCAAAATATGTGATTTTTCACCAAATTTCAATGCAAAAGAGTATGACAAAGGGTGTTTTGAGTAAAATGATGATGGAAAGAAAATTATAACAGTAACAACAGCCTCCTAATGCAAAAAAATACATCACAACATGCTTATAGTGCAATTCAAGGTCAAATCCTATGGAAAATATAGCTAAAATATGCAATCCATTGTAAGAGCCCAATAAAAAGGTGTTGTAAAGAACTTTAGGAGGGGAAGAAGATAATAACCCTGATAAAAGCCAACTAGTGCAGAAAAATCCTTTACAACATGCCTATGGTGCAAATCTAGAGAGACAATAAGGCAAAATCTAGTGAAAAATCAAGGTTTTTAAACCCTAAGTATGGAATTTTGCAAGAAAACCACTATAATGCAATAGTATACTTGTAAATCAGTCCTAATGAGTGTTTAAAAATGGTAGTAAAATCTGAAACAATATTTTGACTACAAACCCTAGCTAATGCAAAACTAGGTTATATGAAAAAATGCACAATTTCAAGCAATTTTTATCAATTTAAGCATGAACATGCAATCTAAATGAATGATGAATGAAAAATTTCTATACTTTTGTTGTTCTCAAAATTAGTTGTGCTCGGTTTTGTAGACAACCCCCACAAAACTTGTCCATTTCGTGAATCTACACTCTAAGCTCGCAAATCAGAACAAGATTCCCTTTATCTCGTGCGAAGTCATTTGACATTCTAAACTGGTCTGCGACATTCCCTTGAATTGGTTTCTCGATATTCGCAAAGATCATTCAAGTCATAAACTAATTAAAATGTCAAATTTAGCCATTTTCAAGAGTTAGTAAATTTTTGAGTTTTGATATGTAATGGCGGCATTTTTCACCACTCTTACATATGTTTTTTTTTATATGTAAAGGCGACACTTTTTGCTGCCGTTACATATTTCCCCAATGTGTACATGTATTGTCAGCAAATTTCACTTCCTTTGCATGTTTGATGCCACATGTGCGGCGTCGGCCGATTTTACTGCCCGAGCAGAGATTTTCCAGATCTCTAACTTGGAGTGCCATTAATGGCCACTCGTGCCATTCATTAAACATATATCTTTCACCGTTCTTTTTGTTTCATTCCATTTTTCTTTTCTTCTTAAGCTGTTAGCAAGACTTCTCTCACACCATTCGAGCGCGCTGAGTTAGGATTCAATCAAACTCTTCGCCATCGAACCTAGGGTTTCAAACTTTTGACAGGTAAATCTTCTAACCGTTTTCTTTTTCTAGGGTTTCCGTCAGTTTTGAATGGATTTACTTTGTTTTTGGTTATAAACCTTTGTCAAATATTGTTTTCTTGATTGTTATGTTTATTTTTTTTGTTTAAATCTTAGTTTGTTTTTCGCGTTGAATATGTTTTTAGGCCAGACCAATACTGGTGCCCTAAGTATTTTACCGTATGGAGGTTGGCGGTTTCACCGCTCAAACCATTTAACACTTACCAAATACCAAGGTGTATGGGTGGCAAATTTTGCCGCCCTTACACGACAACCTTAATACCTACCATTGTACAGTGTCGCCAAAATCTGCCATCCTTCCCTTTCGTTACCTTGTGACTTGTGTTTTGCGTCGTCGGCAATTTTCCCTGATCAAACATCATGAAGACCTTGCAATCCTACCACACATACAAAGTCAGCAAATTTTGCCGCTTGTGTGTGTTTTCAAAGATTTTCAAATGGTATATGGGCGGCGAATTTCGCCGCCCTTACACAAAAATGTTGCGGTTTCAATCATATGCAGTAGCGGCGATATTTGCCACTTCAACATCAAACTTTGCAAAATCGTTATCCGCAATGGCGGCAAATTTTGCCACCGATGCAAGTATAAGAAAACCCCTCATATGCAAGGGTGGCAAATTTTGTTGCCCATGCAAACACTCTCCTAGATTTTCCTAACTCTGGAAAATTTCCAGTTTTAGTTTTTCGAGCCCGCTTTTCTCTTACCTGCTCACACTATAGCCCTTTTTCAAGCGCGTTTCCATAGTCATGATCATCGACATGCAATTTTCCCAGACTGCCAGTATTTTCCCTAATTGCATGATCATGACTTTTTGCTGCAGTTTCTTTCGTGGATCTTCGTTCTCCATCAGTATCCTCTTGGTGATAGCTCGTCCAGATGATTGAGTTGTCCCCGAAGAAATCAAAAGCGATGAAGTACAAATATCAAGGTGTTTTCCCAATCACCTCAGTCACTTCTAATGTTGATGACATTAGAGATACAGAGATTGGCCATGTGGATATGGCTGAGTTTGTAGAGAGAACCAAGTCAAGCAACCCCAATGCTATGATGAAGAAGATAATTGACAGTAATATTCATCTGGTGTCATCTTTCCCAGTGGCAGCTCACAACACAAAATTTGTTCTTCAGTGTTCCCATTTCTATAACAAAGATATTAGAGCTATGGTGGATGCTAGTGGTAATGTGATAATCAGGTTGGATCCTGAGTTCATTGATAAGGTGTTTATGTGTCCTCCTGCTACAGAGGTGTTAAAGCTTGACTTTGTTGAAGCACAGAAGGAATATGACAAAAATCCGGAGAAGGCAAAGAAAGTAATCAACAATAAATGGTTGAAGACTGCAAGGTCAAATTTGTCAAGGTGGCCACGTAGTTTTCCTCAAAGTGATTTTGTAGAGGAAGTTGGTGACCTGATTAGTCTCTTCAGTAGGATAAGAGGTTTGTCTTCCTCTTCAGAGTTTCATGAATGGATGTATCCTTTCATTAAGGTCATACTTCAGGGTAAACAAACCATTTTCTGGGGTGAACATATCAACAACGCTTTGCATGAACAGCTGATGAAGGTATCCACTACCTTCAAGTTCTACATGACCTCCTATCTGGTATACATTGCAACCTCTATGAGGATTTTTCCAGGATTAACTTCAGAAGGGGATAGGAGGGTAATCCCTGTATACCAATACTATTCTCAGTTAACACTGAAAGGTTCTATTCATCATTTCAGAAGAGTAAATGATGCATTCTTTGCAGTATTCCTATGTCTTTTTGATCCCCAACTGGAACAGAGAAGAGTTTCAGACAAGGCATGGAAAGTGGTAAATGACTTCGGGTGTATGTTCTTGCAATTTCCTTCTTTTTCATACTTGAGGGTTGGCTTTTTCCAAGGTTACCCTTATATGCTTCCAAGATTTCGTTCAGACAAACTGGTCTTAATGGAGTTGTGCAGACAAATGATTATCATGCATAACAAACAGATGGAACTCAAAAAGCGTGGTTTCAGGTCACAGTTGAAATCGGTAGATATTTAGTGTTGACTGCTGCAAAGGCAAGGGCCATGGAAACTGAGATGCAACTAGTCACCATGAAGCAGTTCAAAAGGAGACCAAAGTTTGACTATAGGGGGGTGAAGGATAAAATCAAAAGGAAAACTCAATTTCATGAACCCATGGTTGAGGACGTATGGGTAGATCTGAGAACAGAGGAAGATGTCAGGAAACTGGACTATAGCAGATTGTCTCTTGAGAAAATTGAATATCT
Organism: Cunninghamia lanceolata; assembly: GCA_027924645.1. NCBI lineage: Eukaryota > Viridiplantae > Streptophyta > Pinopsida > Cupressales > Cupressaceae > Cunninghamia > Cunninghamia lanceolata. The sequence continues at coordinate 3,076,858 of BSBN01000717.1, read as the reverse complement.
GGGACTTGTCGATATTCCTGAGGATCTTGTGGATGATGGGGAATTGGTTGATGACAAATATAATGCTGAATAGATTGCTAATACTCCTGTCCCTCCAATCCAATGGTCCCAAAAGGAGTTGACCTCATTGAGGAAGAGATTTGAGCCCATATTGGCTAACACCAATAACTGGCTTGCAGATAAAGGAATTACACTGAAAGAATTCCTCACTGGATCAGAAACTGAAGTTCAAGAGAAAACTGGTAAAAAGGTGGAAAACAGAACGAAGAACAAGAGTGATGTTCCCTCATCCTCTAAAACACATAAGCCTAAGATTAGATTTGTGACAAAGAAATCAAAAGCTGTGGAGGAAGAACCTGAAATAAAAGATATGGAGACTGAGGAGCCAGCCACTGAAGAGATGGATGTTGAAGATAGGACTACAGATCAACAAGATGAGGAGGCTTTGTCTCCATAGGAAAATACACAACAAGAAACGAGAGTCTCATCCCCTTTGCTTGATACACCTATTGCAGCTCTTGTGTTCATTTCCCCTATTGATATTCCCTCTTCCGAATCTCCTTCTCCTTCTAAAATAATTTTTGATAATCCCCAAAACACTTTTGAAGATGTTCTACGTTCTTCAGACTCTATTCCTAGTTTGTCTTCTTCATCTTTTGATATTGGGGATGCATCCATTTTTGATCATTTTGTAATGAATACTGAGCAAGTCTCTAGTGCAAATGTAACAGGTGCGGTTTTTACTAACACCCCACCTATTGTTTCTGCTACTAGTACAAGTATAGTTCTGGGAACACCAGCAATTGGAATGGATCCCAATGTGAGTACTTCTCTGCTCCCACCTTGGTTATCAGCTTACATGCGAAAAAGGAAAAAGCAAGCCATCTCCCCAGATGACTTTGATTTCACTAAGCTGGTACCTGCAAAGCCTAAGGCCCCGAAGAAACCAAAGATTCTTTCCAGGGTGTTTGAAGACAAGGGACACAAATTTTTGGAGATAGCAAAACCTCCACAGGATGCAACTATTGAAAATTTTGATATGAATGACTACTCTATTTCTAGAGTTGAATTGGGTCAAATAACCCACGAAAGCGCTAAGAATGATATGTAGTCAGCCATGGACATCCTAATCCAGAAGTTTGACAGGGAAAAAGAAATGAAGGATCACTACAAGGCAATGGTAGAACAATTGACCGCGGTGATAAGAAAAATCACTTTGAACTCAGAAGCAGTTACTCCAGAGGCCGTTACTGTAGAAAATCCCATCTTTTAGAAAGCGAAAAGGACTCATCTCAAAGGGAGAGTACTTGAAGAGTACTTAGATAGGATGCGTGCACAAGGAGTCTCTTTGCTCATAGACGTATCTGAGAAGATAGATAAAATGAGGAAAATAAGAGCAGAACTTGATGACCTCGTTGATACTATTTTTCAAGATATTGAATGCACAGAGAATACTCATGATAAATGGGCAGAGATGAGGAAATTGAAAATAAGCACCCTAATATCAATTGGCGCCATCTCTAATAGGGATTCTTATACAAAAACAAAGAAGGCTTTGATGTACAGGAGCAGTATGCTTAGAAATTTGATCAACGATCTTGAAGTTGCAAAGGAAATCAGTGAACAAAGTGATGTCAACCTTTTGCATAAGTTGGAGGAGTTGCCTTGTAAGCTGGTATCACAAGACAATCAATTTCTTTCTGTAGAAGAAATGGTTCGGGTATTTGAAGACATGTTCCAGAAAGAGTTAGAAGATAAAACATTTTCAATGACTTCTGTGGACAATATTTTGGACAACCAATTAACTTTCGATAATCTGAAAACCAAGTTAACTAGTCATGCAAAATCAGTCACTATAGTAAGAGATGCCATAGTAAGAGCCAAGATGATCTTCAGGAACATGGTTAACCCAGATAGCATTGGGATGCAAGTGGCCTTTAATATGTATGATGCTCACATGAGGAAAAGTGGCGACACAAATTGAAGTAGTTTTTTCCTTAGTTTATTTTCTATTTTTTAGATGTACTTTCAAAACAATATTGGACATTTTTACATGTACATTTTTCATATGTAATTCCATGTAAAAATATAGGAAGTCCCAAGTCAATAAGGACTCCTATTTTTGAATAAGTTAAAGTAGTTAGGTTTTTCCTAAATTTTCTCAAGGCCTCTCCCTATAAATAAAGAGGGCCTCTTTTGTAAATATTATCTTTTGTCTATTGGAAGAATACTCTGGTGAATTGAAAAGCAAATCAAGACTTTGTGCTTCTTTGTGAAAATCAATTATCAAATATTTATCAATACAAGAAAGCAAGTTCAATTCCAATCTTTGTCTTGGGGTTATTTGTGTTATGATAGCATTGTTCTTACATCTTACTATCATAATTTTCTTTGGTGAATAATCAAAGTGTGGGGATTGTTTCAAGTGATTAAAGAGCACTCTTAATTTGATTTTGATAGACTTTGTGTTATCAAATCATTTGTGAGAATTATGTTTATGTTTGTGAGAATACAATAGTTTGGAGACTTTGCGCTGCAAGTTGCTATATTCAATTTACTTTTATCATCTTGAAGAGGAGTGAGGACTTTGGGCTGCATTCAACTTCAAATAGTTCTATTTGCAATTAGTAAGTGAGGTAACAGAAAACTTTGTGTTTCTGTGATTTTGTGATAATTTATAAGTCCTTTATCAATAGTTTGAAGTATAAACATCTATTCTGAAAAAAGAGAATGAGATGAAATGGAACCACCACAAATATAGTTTTTAGTGTACATAAATTTCATGAGTTATTTTGTTTGTAAAAATCAAGCAACTAGAGGGAACCTCCCCTTGCTGAGAGGAGAGACTTTGTCTCATCATAGCTGTGGCTGATATACCCATTTTGCCGTTAGTGAGTTAATGACAAAATATTCACCCAACAACTTTAAATTATATCTGATGATAATGATAGAAATTTATTGAAACTAAATGTCAATTAATCCAAATTTCATGAAAATGCAAGCTAAAAATGCCAATTTTTTTAAATTTTTCAATTTTTTTGTAATTTTCCAAATGCAATGAGATGGACAATGATATGAATGAATGTAAATATGAAGCACAACACTTAGAAAGGTTCCAAATTCATTAAAAACATGGGTTCGCCAAAATGTTTAAGGTGAAATTTGATGCAAGAGGATTTCTTTGTGTTTAGGGTTGATTTTGCTAGTTTGTATGAATCCTCCTTTCACCTCAAACATTCAAGGACTTCAGTCGAGTAGGAAGTAAACTATGAAGATTTTAGTCACTTGGAACATAGGGGAAAATTTCAATTGTGTGATTTAGCTATTCAATTAAGTCCACTTATGCTCAAAACCCTAATTATGCAAATTCGGAAGCAAACAAACATATCACAGAAAATGCTTGCACACAGAGATATCAAATGACAATCAAATGCGTACTAGATTTTGAAGTTTGGAAAATGGAAAAGTCAGGGACTAATGAGCAGCTGCCCTAGTCCAATGCCACCATTTCTGTCAAGATCTGGGAATCTTGTTTGCAACCTATTCCTGTTGTTCCAGAGATTTTCCTGTTGCGAGATTTGGAGGACTAATGAGAGGGTGCCCAATTCCAAGTCCCTATTTTCTTCTTCAATCTGCAATTCTGACAATCTGCACTGCTATCCTACAACTTCACTTTTTCTGCTCTTGCAACCAGTAACCTACAATCACGAAAAAATGGGTTGGGGGTTGTGGTGTTTAGAGGCTTGCCTCAATCAAGCCCTAGAGAGACATTCAAGTCTTCTGAACACCGTTGTCAGATAAAGAGTGCGTATCCCTATAGGATAGAAGCAAAAATCTAAATGATAAATGATTGAAAACACAATTGATATCACCTTGTAGTGAAGATCTCATGGAAGGAAGAAGCTCTTCATGCCATAAGGAGTTGGCTATCAAATCTACAAATACAAACACAATAACAACACAAATTCTACTCCGCAACAAAATGAATGATTTGAATCACTTTCACAAAAGCTCTTGAATCAAAAATTCCATCTAGTTTATAAATGATAACCTAATCATGCTTATATATGCAACTATAAACATCCCCACTAAGAATTTCATAATTCAAACATATCGTGTTGGCATAGGACCTAAATAATGATCATAAACTGACACTTTGAAATTGGTCCTGACCTAAAATAGGACAGGACTAGGGTATGGGTGCCCAAGTCCTCCCCCCTATTTCAGGCAGGAATCATGTCAAGTGTACCCCCTAGGTCCCATTTGCCATGAAACTTCAGGGTTTTCTCATCGGCATGTCAAATTAACATGAAAAATGCTCTAAATGCATAAACAGTACCCAGGAGCTAAACCTTAAGAGGGAAAAGCCCCCAAGGGGACATTTTTTGACATAACACTAGTTAATAGAAGCTTTTTCTTCCTAGTTTGTTTGTAACTCTATAAGAATAAGGAATCCTCTCCTTCTATGAAGGAGAGTGGATCATTTTTGATAGTTAGTTAGTTAATAGATGAAGTATAAGTTAGCATCTATATATCTAGTTCTTTCTAGATATTTAACATGCAGATTTTCTCAAGCTTTTTGTATTTAGTCTAATTTCAACAATAGAGATATCTATCCTTTTATCTACATTTTGTTTTGATCTAGTTTTAAACAAAGATTGAATTGAATGTGTTGATTAATATTTAAATTGTGAAGGAAGAAGTCAACCCTAGCAAGGGCCCACTTGCAGTTAGGCTGCTCCATGTTAGTTTCCTTCTTATGTAAGTGGATTTGGAAATCTTGGAATAGGTTGTGAACTAGCTTTTAGTTATTGATTTGATGTATGATTCAATTTATAATTTTTTATGCTTTTATATTCCTACAGCAATTTACTTTCTGCATTTGTAATTTCTTTTCAAATATTCCTTGGATTTCAATTCAACATTGCTTTAAGTTTATTTATTAGCACTATATACAACTAGGCACCAAGTATTCCCTAGTTGTACACAAAGTATTGACACCATTTCAAAAAACATGTCACTAGGTTGATAATTAAATGTAGCATCTCTTCACTTGTTGGATTGCTTGATTTAGCGATGGTGACATTCATTGGGTTATATGCATGCCTTAGCTACATTAGGTTTAGTGGGAAATGAAATTACTCTTCACCTTGTATATTTGTGGCAAAAAATAGTTCTAATTAATTAGAGAAACTATTTATCTATCTCAAAATATCTATCCAACCCTCCGTAATGCTTCTCTATGATTAAATTCTCTCTCATTGATCTCCTAGGTATTTGGTTTCTCTAAATAACATATTATTCTGAATTAAGCAATCCAACCACTTACTTCTATCCATACTTACTAGCTCTCTATATGCCTTCTACGCCTATACAAAATTAGGATCAGTCTCATACAAATATTTTAATTCCTCAAAACCAACTACTTCTATCCTCATTTTTGTTAGAAGATCTTATCTTCTACTTAATGAATTCAAAACCTTTTTTAACTTACCACTCCTATGTTTTAGCACAAAATTGTAACTCTACATGAATTCTACCCACCGCATATGTCTCTTATTTAGCTTACCTTGATTGTTCAAGTACTACAATGCTTGGTGATTAGTGTACAACACAAATTCTTTAAGTAACAAGTAATGTGTCAACTTCTTTAGCACTTGTATTATGGCATAGCACTTTTTCTCATAGACCAGATACCATCTTTTGGCATCATTCAACTTCTTGTTAAAACAAGCTACTGGTCTTCTGTCTTGGCTCAAGACTACCCTAATTATATTTCCACGTGCATCACAATCTACTTGGAATATTTTATTTAAATATGACAAGGCTAATATTGGCTACTCTATCACTTCTTCTTTAACAATTCAAAGCTCTTGTCTACCCCTATAGTCCATTTGAATTCCCTCTCTTCTCCCCTCATTGTCTCAGTCAACGATGCATAAATACTACTAAAATTCTTGATGAACTTTATATAAAACTGGCCAAGCCATGAAAAGATCTTACCTCTGTTCAAAAGGGCAAGAATACTGAGAGGGGGGTTGAATTATTTGTAACCAATACTTCAAAACCATTAACACAACATCCACTTAATCATTGTTATTGTATTTTAACCATGAAAGCATGAAATCAGAAACTTAAACACATTCACACATATAACACATGAGACACCATATTTTTATGTGGAAAACCTAATAAGGGAAAAACCATGGTGAGTGTTAGCTCACAATATAATATGTAATAACAATACCAACAATCAGAGGCTCACTGCCCAGATTGATCATTGCAAAAGAAGAGGCTCACTACTAATGGGGTGGCTCACTACCAGTGGGTGGCTCACTACCAGAGTTGGTGAACTGAGATAGTAGCATCTACACGATGCCAAGGTTCAGTTCCATTTAAGCACAATAAATATGCTCTACTTTGCTCTACTTTTTCACTTCACACCTTTTCTTCTCATCTTCTCATGCGAACCCTTTTTTCACAACTTCATTACAAGTATTTATACAATTCATCAACCTTGGAATGATCATCAAGGTTGGCATTACAATCATCAACCATTGGAACAATCTCTAAGGTCAGCAAACATACATACATTAGAATAGGTCTTGACCAAAACAAATTAATGAGAGAGAAAGAATGAATGTGGACCAAACCACTCCTTAGCTGGGAATCAAATGCAATCTTCCATGCAACAACATGCTATCACAAACTCCAAAGCATAATTGCAAGTAGTGAAAACAACCAATTTGGATAAAACTAGTGTTAACACTAAGACCTTTAAGAATGACTTCATGCACAATTCAGATTACACTTTGTAGACTAATCAAAAGGCAGGAACATGATGAAGAGACATCCACAAGCACATTCTAATCACCAAGAACATTCTCACAACATCTAAACACTTTATCCACAAGATTCTTCAAACCAGAGCACTTGAACATCATTGTTGGCCACTGTCATAAAGAAAAGATCACTTGTAGATCACCAAATCATGAACCATTTGAATTGAAGGCACATAACATCATTACAAAATTAATTCTAGAACCACAGTCTATAAGGCTTAAATGCAGAGAAATGTGGAGCAGAATACATTCTCCCTATCACCACTAAATGCACAGAAAAATAGTTTTTACTTTGGTGAATAGAACTCACCCAAATCTTCATACCGAAGGCTCAAAATTAAACCATAGCATCTATAGACATTCCTCCACATAAATTCCAATCCAAAAACAAAGATATTCAATATACAGAACATGTGGAGCAAACACTATACTACATTTTAGCAAGCCAAGAAACTCTGCAACACATTGTTTCCACTAGGAGAGCAAATTTTCTCAAAAGCACTTGGAAACTCATTGTTACGAATACTTTCTTATTGTCTTCAACACTTACATAAGACAATACAAAGAATCTAACTCAACACAATTAAACATCAAAACGAGAGCATAGTTGACACCAATGACAACACAAATATGTTGACATCAATGATAACACCAGTAAGCACATACTTGCAACAACCTCTCCTACATTTACTGGTGTGGGCCACTTGAAAATGGATTTGACTTTAATTGTATCTATCTTTAGTCCCTCTACTGAGATCATGAATCCCAAATATACTATCTCTTCCTTCATAAAACTACATTTTTTCAAACTGATCAACATTTTTTCTTCTCTCAACCTTTGTAGTATGATTTTGATATGCTCTTGGTGTTATTCTTTGGTCTTACTAAAAATTAGAATGTCATCTAGGTAAAGTATTACAAACTTACCCAAGAATTTCCTTGATACCTCATTCATCAATCGCATAATTGTGCTTGATACATTGATCAATTCAAAGGGCATAACTGACTACTCATACAAGCCCTCATTAGTCTTGAAAGAATTTTTCCATTCATCTCCTTACCTTTTCCTGATCTGGTGGTAGATGCTCTTCAAATAAATCTTGGTGAAGTACTTTTCTCCACTCAAAAAGTCCACGATATCACCCATCCCTAGAAATGGAAACCAATATCTCATAGTGATCTTATTGATTGCTCTAGAATTTATGCACATCCTCCATTCATGATCCTTCTTAGGTGATAATATCATGATTACTGACATGGGCTCAACCTATCTAACTAAACCCTTATCAATTCTTCTACCTACCTATTTAGCTCCTCATTCTTTACTAGTATCATCATATGTGGAACCTTACTCAACAAACTAGCTCTTGGGAACATATCCATGTGGTGGCTAATACTTCTTAGCAGTGGAAACCCTTCTAGCATATTATCTAATATGATATCCTTGTATTCTTCTAGCAATTCTAAAATTTTAAGCAGTACTTCCTCATCACTTGTGGCAGTACTTCATCTATGATATTGCATGCCTTAAGAATCAATGTAAAGAAAATGTTCTCATCCCTTAGTCCATCCAAAAAGTTTCTTCCATCTACCAAGCATATCCTAGCATTGTTACAAACTTGATGTTCTTTGTCCTTTAGTGACATCAACATGTGTCTACAATTGTTCCTAGTTATAGTATACATGTTTGCTCTTCCATCATGTATAACTTGTCAATCAAACTACCATGGCCTCCCTAACAGTAGGTGGCACACATCCATTAGCATCACATAACAGAAGACTTCATTATGATAACCTCCTATTTTGACTCTTACATAACATTGTTCATGGACCATTACCTTATGTTCTTTCTGCAACCAAGAAATTGATTAAGGGTTTGGGTACTTCTGCTACTTCAAGTTTAATTTTTCAACCATTTCTTTTGATACTAAGTTATTTGTACTTCTAGTATCAATGATTACCTTGCAACACTTTTCTCTAGCTTTGAATCCAGTTCTAAACAATTTCTTCCTTTGTATCGATCCTTCCCCCTCAAGATGCTCCATCAAATCCCTCCTCATCATTAGTGATTCTCCATGTTTGGGGTCATTTGGTTCATATGATTTCTAAGATTCTTCTTTCATCAATGCAGTCCTAGTGCTACTCCTTGGCCACTCCCCATGGCCTTGAAAACATTCAAATGCTCGATGGCCTTATCTACACTTGAACCATGTTTCCCTTAAGGTCCTCTTATCATTTCTTCTATATCCTTCTCTTCCTCTTCAGTATCCATTTTTGTGGTATGTATCTCCTTCTTCTTTGTCTTTGTGATAGTAGTTACTATCTTCTTGGCCTATATAATAAACTTGTCATGACTTCTTTCTTCATTACGGTATGTACCTTTGACTCTATAGTATAAATTGTCAACTCTACTATCTCCCTAGTATGATCTTCTATCACTATATCATGATCTCTCTCTGGGGTCTTTCTTCCCTTCCTCTCTATCAGTGTCGTTAGTTCCCAAACCCTTTATTTAACTTTTCTTCTACCTTAATCACAAATCGGTATGCTTCCTTTATGGTGATCAATCTAACTAGAATCAAATCTTATTGGATACTCTCTCTCAACCCATTGATGTACCTTGAAACCTTCTCTTTACCTATCTCATTATGTCTTATTCTAATAATCATCTTATAAAATTCCTTGGTGTACTCCTTCACAGGCCTATGCCTTTGCCTCAAGCTTTGTATTTTCTTCAGCAATTCAAATTCATAATCCATCAATATGAATTTTCTTTTTAGTTTTGTAGTCATCCTCTCCCATTTTTTTATTCTTTCCTTTCCATTCCTATTCCTTTCCCATTGTACCTCTTCCACCAAATTATAGCATGTCCTTTTAGGTTGATTTTTGCAAACCTAACCCCCTCTAGGTCTTCTATCTCCTCATACTCAAAATACTCTTCCAACTCATTCATCTAATCAATAAACTCTTCTAGATTCAAGTCACCACATTAGTTTAGAACTTCCATTCTAGGTCTCTTTCCCATTTTGGAAATAACCTTTAACACCTTCACCTACTCTAGCTATTCTTCATGATCTTCTAGATCTTGTACATCATCTCTAGCATTTTCCTTTGCATCGCTTTTATCTTCCTCCTTTGAGCTTTGGCCACTCTTCCTATCTTCCTCTAAGGATTTCAACCAAATTATATTTTCCTTTACCTCTTTCAAGACTTGATCTAATTTCCCAACTATATTGGTGATACCTTGAACTCTCTATAGAAAAATATTCCTAGATCCATTGTAAGCTACCTCTGGTCAATGATCCACCTATAATCACTGTTGCAACTACCTCTTAGTTGGTGACCTATTAACAAGCCTCTTGTAGGTCACCTTAGTTTGGTGGTCTATGCATAATAAAAACCCATGGAACAACTACTTACCTCCCACAAGATTTCAACCTTATGCTTTGATACACTTAATGTAGTCACGATAGGAGGGATCAATGGGGGACTATCTGACCATGTATCCAATTTAGTAAAAACACACATAAAACTAAAATGACACAAGATTTACCTTGGGAAAACTATTAATAAGGTAAAATCCAGCCCCCAAAAGATTCATCATTACTATATTGAATTCAAAACAAGATTACAATCTACTGCAAGTGTGTGTTGTGTGGTTACACAACATGCCCCATTTTGCCTTGACAAAACAGGGACCCAACTTTTTTTTGCTGCTTTGGCTTGTTGTTTTCTACTTTGGGCGGTTTGGTAAAATTAATCATACATCTAAACCTGTAAGAGGGTGGATTTGTCACCATGATGAGGTCATTTGCCAAAGTTAGTATTTCACATCATTAACCTCATGGCTGGAAAGTACGTAGAATTCCAAGCAAGTTTGCCTTTTGGATCACCCCAAAATTGTCTAAGGGAAGAAAGTTATGTTGAGTCAAAGATTGGTCAAACCTGATATTCTGAGGGGGGGTCATATTTCTAACATCAGTCATCTTAGTTTAGATCACCCCAATATTGTATTATCACTTGATAATCACTTGATCCACAAAGTGCAGACGTCAACTATAAATGAAGAGCCAATATCTACTCGTCAAACGATTTCATTTTATTTGTCTGGGGTCATATTTTTAATATCAGTCATCTTACGGATATCACCCTCTTTGTAAATATCACCCTATGCCAAATATGATGGTGACATCAACTAAGTCAAATGAATGAAGAAATCACCCTGATGATGATGCCATCATTCCATTTTATCTTGCAGAGGTATATATCCGATGCCTATCATATTCCTTAACATGATGGTGACATCATTAAAACATAACAATTAAACAAAGTCGCCGACATGCTGATGTCACCCCAATCTTCTCCAAAGGGGGTCATTTTATCTGCAGAGTCATATTTTGAACATCCCCTTATCTTAATTTCATGACCCGATATACACGTGGTCAATGTTGACCACATCACCTGATTCTTTTGCATTCAGTTTTGCTGCTCAAAGGTGGGGGGTCCTTTTATTAGCGGGGGTCATATTTTGAATATCACTTGAACTTTCAAAGATCACCACCCTCGTTTCCTGACATTAAATGCACCTAAATGTGGTAGATGGATTCCCGCCGATTACGAATACAAATCAAACACTTGGCATCATCCATGGATTCCCTACAGAAGATTAATGGATTTAATCGACCCAACGTAGTTTTACCCTAATTTGTCCTGTTGATCTACTTTAAAGGTGAATTTTGAAGGTTATTTTCATTTACCTTGCAAAAAAAAAGAAATTATAGAGCTTCAGAGAAGTCAAACCCTCATACAACTTTAATGGATTGGATCCTTCAGCATAACAGAATGGGTGATCTTGAGCATCTGCAACCCTTTTCCATAATCAACTATGTAACCTAGGAGGAAAGCACTATCAGGTAAGTAACTGAAAACCCTCCTGTTGTCATTTTCTATGTGTTCAGGTAGAGTATTTGTGCTTTCTTGTGGTTTGCCTCAGTGCATATGCATATCATGTTGAAGTAAAGGATAATAGATAGAGTATGCATGATGTTATAGAAATGTATGATGTTGTATGAATGCATGTAGACATTGTAAGGTAAGACGAATCATGTCTATTGCAAGAATCCATGGTGGATCTTAGAAGGAATAGGTCTGACTAAGATTTTCTCAAGCCTATGTTGGTTCAGCCCGAGGGGGTACAGTTTAAGTATGGCGTCATTGGTGACACTCACCAAGGAGATACAGACCTGCAAGCATGGTCAATGAGAGTAGATCATGATAAGGATAATCCCATTATGGATGGGGTATATGTTTCAAGAATGTGGCATGCAGCTAGCTTTCTATATGCCATGGATACCCTAGAGCTAGTAGTGAAATGTGCTAGAAATTATAACCCTAAGACCAGGCGGGTGGAGAAACATGGAAGAATATATGCAGACTTCTAAATTAATGGCATCACCGCCACTTTTAATTTGCCAGTTGGGAAAAAGGTGGTTAGTGTAGACCTACGCAAGCTGAAAATAGAATATAATAATAATAATAAGAATGCAAGGAAGAGGATGTATCAATGGAGGTCAAAGAGAAGCACCTACACTGCATCAGCCAAATTACCCGTACATTTATATAAGTATGATTTTGATGATGAGTACCAGTATATGATTGCCCTGCTGAGCAAGATGACAGGTAAACCTCATGCTAGAAATTTTGAGAACTAGATGTTTGGGATCATCTATATGGTCCTATATGCAAATAACATGCCATTATGGGCCACGATCATCAATGATGCACTGGATGAAGGAATGAGGAACCTGTGAGGCCAGACATGTTTGTTTTATATGAATTCATATGTGGTGTACTCATGTGATTATAAGGGAACTTTTGATGCCTTAAAGATAGTGGGTAAGGTTGGTGGTGATGCAGATGATGCCCACATATGGGATCACTATCCCCAGTTACAAAGAAAAGATTACCTCCTGGACTACAAACTGGTAAATGATGCATTCTCTATGCATCTAGTCAGAACCATGGAGGAGGACAGGACCAAAAGACTGAGCATGGCAGCTCAAGAAGTTGTTTATAAGCATGGGGCCTAGTCTATTCAGTTTGCCACCTTCTCATACAAAAGGATAGAGGGATTTGAAAGACAACCTCTTATGCTACCAAGATAACCTACTGATGGTGTTGTCTTGATGGAATTTGTCAGACAGGTGTCTACCATAGTTGAAGCCTACAAGGAACAAAAGAAGATGCCTTTGGTGTTATTTCCAGTGTCTATGGGCTGATATATGTGCTCAGACTCAGAAAGCATAAAACATGTCATGGGAGGGCTGAAACTGATTTATCTTCAGCCATTTTCCTTAGCTAGATCTTATGATCCTTATGGCAGGATGCAGAAAATAGTAGGAAAACTGATACATCAGAAACATCTGGAGGATTTCTGGACCGACTGTGAGGATGAAGCTGAGGTGAGAAGAAGGAAGTACCAGAGGCTCACCTTGAACCAAATAAAGACATTTGACTAAATCCCAATGCCACTGCAGTTCAGGAAAGATGATGGAAAAGTTATGTCTAATGAATATGAAGACAAGAAGGTGTATAATGACACCATATCAACCCCTAATCCTACACAGCTGGAGGATATATCCCTGGATCAACTGACGAGTGGGGTGATGCAGTTAACCTAGGCTTGGGTGTATGAAGAAATAAATAGATTGAAGAAAAGGGGTGTTGCCCTTATAGTTGATGCCAAAAAGAAAAGGCAAGAGATAACTGATGAGGAATATGATGATTTCCTCAATGAAAAGAGAAAATCCAATGCAGAGAGGTTGCCCACACAAAAACAAAGGAAAGGTCCCCCTGGAGGTAAGAAAACTGAAGATGAACTGAAGGGGGTGATAATTGAATGGATTGCCACGCCGGCTGCAGGTGCATCAAGATCAGCTCAAGCATCTGCATCATCTGCATAGCCTCCTATTGAAAAGCCAAAGACTAAGAGGATTTTGAGGGCAGCTGTTGAAACTATAGAAGTGCGGGTAGAGGGCAAAGCCTTGCAACATGCAGTGGAAGAAGACATCCTGTTAGAAGAAGAGAAGGTAAGTAAGGAACCTACAGGTGATGACCTAATGGTGGTCAGTAAGAAGAGGAAGGTGATGTTGCTGACGTCACTGCCCAAGAAGCAAAGAACATCCATGAGGGGGGACATCAAGGCCGACCCTATTATATTGAGAGGAGCCAGTGGTGAAGCATTTAGGAAGGAACTATAACATAATGTTCCGCTTCCCACCATAATAAAGATCAAAACTAAGAAGGCAGAGGAACAAATAAGAGAAGTTTTCAAAGCAAGTCAGGGTGTTCCTTTCTCTTTGGAGGATACCGTGGACTTATCAGATGATGAGGCAGTTTAGAGTGTGGCCTCTCAACAAATGGAGACTCTCACCTCCAGCAACTGCATGACCCCTCATGGGACTCCATTAGCGCAGATGGTAGTGTTGGAGGAAATAAAGCAAGTAGAAGAAGTAAAACAATATAGCCCAAAGAGGGAAACCCAGCAAATAGGGCTTGATAATTTGGTTGATCAGGTGATTAGCCCTGTTGTTGTAGATTTAACGTATAGGGGTGATGTAAACCCTAAAGATAAAGGAGGTGCACCTAATGATACAGAGAAGATTGAAGTGGCCAACCAAGTAGAAAAAGAAAGCAATGCTCCTGATATGGGTCAGCAATAGCATGAGATACCCGTAGAGCCAAAAATAGTAGAAGTTCAACAGAAGAGTAGGGGTGATAAAGATATATCAGGTGTTGTTGTTGCTCAAACTCAGGAAGATCTAGGAGATGCCTCAGGGGCAAAAGATAAATTGGGTCATAATGACCCCAAGCCACAGGATATCGATGAATCAAGTGCAAAACAAGAAATGACCCTTGATTAGGGTGATGTACAAGGCCAATATACATAGGCATCCACAGATGACAATATACCTCAGGATGAGGAAAGCAATAAAGAGGATGAAAAGGAGGGAGTATAGTACCAGGTGTAGGATCATAATGTGGACATTCCATAGGATCCTCTGTAGAAAGAAGCCCCTCAGCAAGAAGAGATGCAACAAGATCGCCCTCATGAAGAGCTACATGGGGAAGAAATTAAGAAAGTGCCTTCTCCACCAAGAATAGAAGTAGGTACTAAAGAATAGGGCAGACATAATGTTGACAAAGATCATCAAGGATCTAGAGACGATATGCCTCAATTGATAGAAAGAGAAATAGGCATGGAACAAGGGTCTGAAATCCAAGAATTTGATGTTTCAACCTTGTTCGCTGAAACAATGATGAAGCCAGAGAGGAAGGCCAGATTGACATCGGCCATAAAGAGAGATCCTACTACAGGAAGAAAGATTGCACAGGTAGTACTTCCAACAGTTGAGAAAGAGAAGGGCAAGATCACCCTAGAGGAATTCCAAATCACAACTATTGATTTGGGTTTTGCCAATGAGGATCAGGAGGGTCAAGAAGGGAAAGACATTATTGAGTCTTTCACCCAAAGGGTAAAGAAGTAGAAAGAGAAAAATAAAATGCATAAGGAGCACATTGCTCAGTTACATTCGTACATAAAAGGGTTGATTAACCCTGATAATACACCAGTTGATCCGGCAGTCTCATTGACTATCATATCCCAGGAAGAGGTCACCAAGTTGGACCTCATGAAACATGAGGTAATGGTCATGGAGAAATGGATGCTGTCAGCTCTCACTAGAGCTGAGGATGTTTTGAGAAACTCCCTACAGAGATGGAATTCTTTATGCAGTCTAAAACAAAAAGTAGATAAAATGCAAAATGAAACAGGAAAACGGTCATTCCAATTGGAAAAGGACCTAACTGCTTTAAGTGAAATAAAGAGGATTGATCCTCAAGTCCTGATAAGCAGCCAAGTATTGGATAATAATACTGCCCTGCTAATAGGTATATGGTATGAAGATATCAGGTTTGAATGTGATATCTTGAAGAAATGCAGTGGCAAGCTCAGGGATATAAGTGTGAAGCTGCACAACATGATGGCTGATGAAGTAGAGATCCTTGAGGCTCTAGAGGGTAAAATAGAGGGAAAGATCAAAAATTAGGATGCAGATTTTTCTATCAAAGCTCTGCATGATAATTTCAAGTCAGTAGCAGATGATCCCCTCACCCACCTAACGTAAGAAGTAATGAATAAGATCATGAGGATAAAAGTCAAGGTGGAAACTTATAATGAGACTTTGAACAGTAGAAAAGGTAAGCTAGAAGCACTCAAGGCTAAGTTCCAGTCTCATAAGCATGCAATAACAAAATCCAAAATCCAAGATGGAGGAGAGGTGGATAAAATAGTACAAGCATATGAACACATCAGGATAGTGATGAAGGTCCACATACATGAGGATGTACATCAAAGTGATAGTGATGCTGAAAGCAATGAAGATGATGACCATGCTGAAGATGACCTGTGCCACGAGGAAGAGTTGACTAGGTCATCAGGTAATTGTCAACCATTGATCTTAATAGATAAATCCCGACCATTGGTCAAATGTAACTACCTCCTCACCTTATTCTATAAAAGGTGTAGGGGTGCAATATTTTGAACATTCGAAACTTAATTGAAATTTGATTGCTGAAAATTTCAGGACTCATTTCAATGTTATTGTAATTGTACATGTTATGCATACTGAATGAAAGATAAGACATTTTGATTACAAATCATCATAAATATTGAGTAATCTGTGTTTGAAATCTAGATACATGCATTGATTAACTGTGTCCCTTGGAGTGATTTTCAGTCTACATGTGTTATTTTCATTCCTAATCCCTTTGAAGTTAGCATCAACCATATCTAGTTGTGGAACATCCTGGTGACCTATGGTTTGATTTCTTCTCCTCACGAATGTATCTTGTATGTATTGTTGGTGATTGTTTTGATGCAATCATAACAATATGTTAAAATTCACATTATAATGAACTGAAACTATACTTGAAGGATAAGAAAGAATCATTTAAGATTCAGTTAATCCCAAGTCTACAATGGTTTGGTTGGTCAAGTTCAGTTGGTCAATGTGAAGCTGTAATGTTCAAGGGGCCTTACGTAGTTTAGAGTTGATTTGTGGTTTACTGGACTAAGATTATGCAAAAGGTCACAGGTATCAATAAGTGTTTTGTTCATTTGCATGCAAGTGTTACTGTGCTGCAAATTTTAGATGGTTTTCTTGAATTACTGCAGCTTTTCCTCTTTATACATTTATGAAAACTATCTATCTTAAACTTCTGTTATGCATGCTTCTTCAAATTTGAGACAACTTTCTTTAGATTTCTACGTTTTCAGCTAAATATTTCAGATGGGTTGGGAAAAGTTAGAAAGATCTAATCTACACCTCATTTATTCTACCAAAGGATCTAATTGTTCTGTTATGCACTATGTAAATCCTACAGCAATTTGATCAAATCCATAGTAAAAACCTTAAATGCAAGTTCTGAGCATTTTCACAAACATACATTTAAAATTGCAAGCTCTCAAAGAAAATATTTCAAAACACAAAGAAGAGCAGGAGAACACTCAGAAGATAGATGCAGAACTCCAGATTCTATTGTATTAGAAACAAACAGTTATACATGATTTACAATGTTGGAATGACTCTTAGTTTCATTGATCAGACTACAAAGAACTTACAAGCTTTACAGATACAGTAAGGAAGCCAGACATTCCACGCACACCTTACTGCAGACACAGGCGACCTCCTTCTTCTACTTCTAAACTAAAAGGTTCCTCTGTTCTAAAATGCTACTTCTATAAGTTCCTGCTGCTACAAATCTCTATGTAGCCCCTGTGTCCCGTATTACAGTGCAGAGAGGCACAATATATAAAGACTTTCTGATTGTCCTCACTGCAGCAAAAGACCTAACTAAACCCCCTGGTTCAAACCCCTGGTTACAACAATAAATACAGGTGAACCAACTCTTCAAAATATCTCTGGGCAGTGTCAAATCTGGGCGAAATATTGCCCCTTCTGAGAAGCCCTAGTAGCTCAGCAATAACTTCTGTTTGTCTATTGAAATAATACCTTCAGCTACTACCTTGTTCTCTATTTGAATGGCCTTGACTTCTTTGCACTCGATCTCTATCTTCTTGCTCCTGAGATCGGATTTTCCTCCTCTATGATGTCACTGTGATCAAGTTCCAGCTGCTTCCTCAACTACAAGCCTGCAAGACAAGACAAGCAATAAGTATCAAGTTTATTGAATGAATAGCAAGAAACTTAAAATAATCGTTTAGATCATGGTGACTGCACAAAATTGTGGAAATCGGGTCCCAAAAACTCTCAAAACGCGTTCAAAACTACACACAGGCTGCTCAAAACCATCGGGTCAACTGTCGCTGACCAAAAAAAATGCCACGGGCACCAAAAATGTGTTTAAAATTCCATCGCTTTCCATTTCCCGCCCATCAGTGTGAAACTGTCCATCGGCGTGTCCAGAAATCGATTGGCCGATGCTCATTGTTTGGCCGATGGCCTTTGTCTCTTTCCATCGGTGTGATCCACATTATCAGTGTAAGTAAAAACTTCTCTGTTGATCATCGTTGTTTGGCTGATGGCCTTGCTTACTCGTTCATCGCTTTCATTAGCGTGAGGCTTGCCTATCGGCGAAGTTTTAAAGTTTCATTCCGATCGTAATTACTTTGCCGATAGCCCCCTTTTTATTTGGTTAAGTCCCTTTGTTCATCAGGCCCATCATCGGCGAGAGTCCTTTTTATCGGTGCGGGCTTAAAATGTTACCCCGACTACCGCTGTCTGGCCGAAATGGCCCAAAAACCTAAATCCTCCCTCATCCATCGGCGTGACCTATGATATCGGTGAAGCTATTTAAAACTTCACCGATCACCATTCTCTAGCCGATACCCCTTCCTCCTTTCTTCCATCGACCTGACTTTGCCCATCGGTAAAGGTTTGAAGTGCTGGGCCGACCACTACTTGTTTCGCCGATGACTCTTCATCGGCGAGAAACCCTCTATTGGTGTAAGTTTAAAGCGCTGCTCCGATTGTTATTGCTATGCTGATAGCCTTTCATCGGCGAGAGTCCTGCCGATGACTCCTTCGACTTATGCTTTCCTCCCATCTTTCCCACTAAATCACCAAAGCCTTGAACTTGAACCATTGAACCCTGCTATAGAGTACGAGTGGATGGTTCAATGCAGTGGTTCAACTATACACATCTACGCAAGGAAACTGCATGACAAGACCCGTTAGAAGAAAAAAAGGACTTTGAACCTTGAACCATTGAACCATTGAGAAAAAGGTTCAAGCGGATGGTTCAACACGGCGGTTCAAACCTTAAAAACTTTGTCAATGAATAAATAATGGTGACCCAAAAGGTAACAAAGTGCGCCGATGCACTTCCTGCCCAACAGACAAATGTGAGATACAAAGTGGAACCCAGACAAAATTCCCCTTAACCTGAAACCACTAAGTATGAATATTTCAAAATTTTAAATGGATGCCAACAAGGAAAAAGGCAAACAACTGACTATTTATCATGCAAAAACCTGATAGTACATTTTACCAAATTGATCATAACTTGCAAAATATGATGAATTTTAAGACGGTTCAAAAGGCAACCCTGGCTCATTTTTCACAAGGAATCCAACCACATCATGCAATAGTATTGAAAATGCAATTTTCTCTATTTTCAACAAGGTTTGCAAATTTGACTCCCCTATTCCCTTACCACCAAACAGAACAACACAAGCAGAAGCAAAAAAGCAAAGCAATAGCAGGGGTCCTCATTTTGCTAAGGGGCAAAATGGGGCGTGTTGTGAACATCACAACAACTAGCAACCAAACAAAACAATTAAATTCAAAGTGTTCAAGAAAACTAGGTGAAATAAATTCATAACTTCTGACTATCCTTCTTGCAAATTACTATTCAGCATGAGACTTAAGGTATTCAATAAGGGTGCATGAATTTCTATTTTTAGTTTAATTGTGTGCACGTGATTAATTATCCTCATTTTGAAGATCGGTTGAACAAGCCAGTGACTGACATTAGCCTACGTAGGTGAGGATATTCCCTCATAGCCAACCGGATAGAGCCTTGCTGCCCGCGAGCGTTCATAGCCCCGGCAAGGTTATCGTTACAATTCTCCTAAGTAGAGCCCCACTGCCAACGAGCATCTATAGCCCCGGTAGAGTTACTTAGATGGCTTAATCTAGATTTTCAGTATAATCCACTTTATTTATTTATTTATTTATTTATTTTTATATATTTTATATTTTCTGATTTTGAAAGATTTCACAAGATATAGCAATTTGTAACTTCATGAAGCAAGGAGTGGACACTTGCTGAAATTAAGCTGAGAATTGTAATGGTAGCAAGGGTAACCTCAGATTTTTCACCTAATATCTACACTGGTAAGTTCAACAAACCTAAGGATTTTAGGTGTGTCATCGTGAGAAACCTGCCTCGAATTCTCAATCACATTTATTGAATACGAAACTTCAGAAGATAAACAACTCTCTACATTCATGACAGTAACAAGCTATGTGTAAATTGTAAATGATTAACTTGAATATCCTAAATTCTATATTGTTTTGAATGGTTGCTAGTTTGTCCCCTGATACTCTAAATTAAAACAAAGATCCCTGCTGAGGAGACAACAAACAAACCAAACAAACAAGCTGTACAAAAGCAAAAAAAACAGAAAAAACTGTACAAATAGAAAGAAACAGAAAATAAAAACAAATAGAAGACAAACTGTACAAACAACCAACCCAAAAAAGAAAACAGCAAAAGAAGAAACAAAAACGAAAACAACTACCCTACCAAACTATATACAAGCCTCTACAAGGCAAACAGAAACCCAGGAAAAGACCCAAGAACACCCCTACTTGCATATTTCTTTAGATTGTGCAGGAGTAACAGGGTACTAGTTATGGTTCTCATCCTAGCAGATTTATCTTTGAATTCTGAAAAAAATTTTGGTATTCTAGATTCATTGTGTTTATCAGAATAGCTTCTAACTATGAGCAATTGGGACAGCTCATCAGGTTTATGATTGATCCACATGCATGTCCTATCTCTTGAATTTCCATAATCAAAATAGCATTTATCATTGTTTACTAAGGAAAGGAAAGAGACAACCTGGTGTGTTTTTAGATATGTGGGACACGCTTGTTCATGGATAGCTGGCTCTTCATTCAACTCTACATTTTCATTGTTCAGCTCTATGTCTGATCCTCTTTCAAGTTGAAAGATGAATGACTCAAGATGTATCATTTCTTCATCTTCATCTATCTTTGTTCCTTCATTCCGGATGTTCAGTTTATCCTCAAATTCAGCAAACCTCTCAATGTTCTCATTAGTTTCCTGCACATCAACACTTAAGTAGGTATCTTCATCATCATAATCTGATATACAAAATTTAATCATTTCTAAATCACTTGAGAGTAAAAGTGGAACAACATCTTTTGATCGACAGGAATACTCCCCTGTTTTATTTTTCACATGGCATGGGGGTGATGTCTGATTGTGCACAGCAACAACATGATCCTCTGTATCCTCTTCTTTCAAGAATTGTTCATCAGATGACTCACGTTTATCATTCAATGAAGAGTCTAATTTTATTGACCTGCAACAATCTTGATTTTGATCATTTAATTCAAAGAAGTCAGTCGTAACACTAGGATTTACTTTCTTTTCTAAGACTTCATTAGTTGCTGTAGTGGGAACTTCATCAGTTTTAGTGCATTTTAATTTTGCCAATGCTTGTTTACATTTCTTTGCCAAATCATGTTTGTTAAAACTTTTCAGGTCAGACCCAGAGATTTCCTCTTGACAAATATTTCTTAGTAATTCCATATATTTATCAAATGTATCAAGATGAACCTCACTTTCCTTTTATTTTTCATTAAATCCTTTTTGCTTATTATCTAGAAAAGGGACATGAGCTGTGATTTCTTCTCTGCATTTTTTAGGGTATTTATACTTTTCACTAACTTTAATCACAGCTGGACCTTGACGAAAAGACAGATTTTTTTTCTTACCATCACATGATTCCTAGAAAGAGATCTTACTATCCTTTATTCCTAGCATTGGTTCCATCTTTGTATACCCTGCACATTTAATGACCGTTGATGCTGCATCCTCCTGTCGCTCAATAATCTCCTCATTTCCCTGCCAACTTTCAGCCTTATACACATCTGAGAGAGAGATTAGTCCTTTCAAGTATAAATCTAACCTTGTAAGAAAAGATAGACAATTAAGCTCACCATGCTCTGCGGACTTATGTATCCTACACCTTACAAATAAACCATAGCTATATAAATTTTTAAGATAAAGCTGTCTATTCAAAGCCTTCTGAAATGAAGGAATGTCAACTTGAAAACTGTCCCTATATGAGTCCATTGAAAATGGGACATTCTTTTCACCCTTTTAGGCTTTTGAAATTTTATGAGATCCAATATATCCCAGAACATAGCATTTAAACGTAGAAAATTAACCCTAAACCAAATTAGGCCCTTCTTCTAGCGCTAGAAAACTGTTGGTGATTGTTTTGATGCAATCATAACAATATGTTAAAATTCACATTATAATGAACTGAAACTATACTTGAAAGATAAGAAAGAATCATTTAAGATTCAGTTAATCCCGAGTCTACAATGGTTCGGTTGGTCAAGTTCAGTTGGTCAATGTGAAGCTATAATGTTCAAGGGGCCTTACGTAGTTTAGAGTTGATTTGTGGTTTATTGGACTAAGATTATGCAAAAGGTCACAGGTATCAATAAGTGTTTTGTTCATTTGCATGCAAGTGTTACTGTGCTGCAAATTTTAGATGGTTTTCTTGAATTACTGCAGCTTTTCCTCTTTATACATTTATGAAAACTGTCTATCTTAAACTTCTGTTATGCATGCTTCTTCAAATTTGAGACAACTTTCTTTAGATTTCTACGTTTTCAACTAAATATTTCAGATGGGTTGGGAAAAGTTAGAAAGATCTAATCTACAACTCATTTATTCTACCAAAGGATCTAATTGTTCTGTTATGCACTATGTAAATCCTACAGCAATTTGATCAAATCCACAGTAAAAACCTTAAATGCAAGTTTTGAGCATTTTCACAACATACATTTAAAATTGCAAGCTCTCAAAGAAAATATTTCAAAACATAAAGAAGAGTAGGAGAACACTCAGAAGATAGATGCAGAACTCCAGAATTCTATTGTATTAGAAACAAACAGTCATACATGATTTACAATGTTGGAATGACTCTTAGTTTCATTGATCAGACTACAAAGAACTTACAAGCTTTACAGATACAGTAAGGAAGCCAGACATTCCACGCACACCTTACTGCAGACATAGGCGACCTCCTTCTTCTAGTTCTAAACTAAAAGGTTCCTCTGTTCTAAAATGCTACTTCTATAAGTTCCTGCTGCTACAAATCTCTATGTAGCCCCTGTGTCCTGTATTACAGTGTAGAGAGGCACAATATATAAAGACTTTCTGATTGTCCTCATTGCAGCAAAAGACCTAACTAAATCCCCTGGTTCAAACCCCTAGTTACAGCAATAAATACAGGTGAACCAGCTCTTCAAAATATCTCTGGGCAGTGTCAAATCTGGGTGAAATATTGCCCCTTCTGAGAAGCCCTAGTAGCTCAGCAATAACTTGTGTTTGTCTGTTGAAATAATACCTTTAGCTACTACCTTGTTCTCCATTTGAATGGCCTTGACTTCTTTGCACTCGATCTCTATCTTCTTGCTCCTGAGATCGGATTTTCCTCCTCTATGATGTCACTGTGATCAAGTTCCAGCTGCTTCCTCAACTGCAAGCCTGCAAGGCAAGACAAGTAATAAGTATCAAGTTTATCGAATGAATAGCAAGAAACTTAAAATAATCATTTAGATCATGGTGACTGCACAAAATTGTGGAAATCAGGTCCCAAAAACTCTCAAAACGCGTTCAAAACTACACACAGGCTGTTCAAAACCATCGGGTCAACTGTCGCTGACCAAAAAAAATGCCACGGGCGCCAAAAATGTGTTTAAAATTCCATCGCTTTCCATTTCCCGCCCATCAGCATGAAACTGTCCATCGGCGTGTCCAGAAATCGATTGGCCAATGCTCGTTGTTTGGCCGATGGCCTTTGTCTCTTTCCATCGGTGTGATCCACATTATCGGCGTAGGTAAAAACTTCTTTGTCGATCACCGTTGTTTGGCCGATGGCCTTGCTTACTCGTTCATCGCTTTCATCGGCGTGAGGCTTGCCTATCGGCGAAGTTTTAAAGTTTCATTCCGATCGTAATTTCTTCGCCGATAGCCCCCCTTTTTATTTGGTTAAGTCCCTTTGTTCATCAGGCCCATCATCGGCGAGAGTCCTTTTTATCAGTGCGGGCTTAAAATGTTACCCCGACTACTGCTGTCTGGCCGAAATGGCCCAAAAACCTAAGTCCTCCCTCATCCATCGGCGTGACCTACGATATCGGTGAAGCTATTTAAAACTTCATCGATTGCCATTCTCTAGCTGATACCCCTTCCTCCTTTCTTCCATCGACCTAACTTTGCCCATCGGCAAAGGTTTGAAGTGCTGGGCCGACCACTACTTGTTTCGCCGATGACTCTTCATCGGCGAGAAACCCTCTATCGGTGTAAGTTTAAAGCGCTGCTCCGATTGTTATTGCTAAGCCAATAGCCTTTCATCGGCGAGAGTCCTGCCGATGACTCCTTCGACTTATGCTTTCCTCCCATCTTTCCCGCTAAATCACCAAAGCCTTGAACTTGAACCATTGAACCCCGCTATAGAGTACGAGCGGATGGTTCAATGCAGTGGTTCAACTATACACATCTATGCAAGGAAACTGCATGACAAGACCCGTTAGAAGAAAAAAAGGACTTTGAACCTTGAACCATTGAACCATTGAGAAAAAGGTTCAAGCGGATGGTTCAACACGGCGGTTCAAACCTTAAAAACTTTGTCAATGAATAAATAATGGTGACCCAAAAGGTAACAAAGTGCGCCGATGCACTTCCTGCCCAACAGACAAATGTGAGATACAGAGTGGAACCCAGACAAAATTCCCCTTAACCTAAAACCACTAAGTATGAATATTTCAAAATTTTAAACGAATGCCAACAAGGAAAAAGGCAAACAACTGACTGTTTATCATGCAAAAACCTGATAGTACATTTTACCAAATTGATCATAACTTGCAAAATATGATGAATTTTAAGACGGTTCAAAAGGCAACCCTGGCTCATTTTTCATAAGGAATCCAACCACATCATGCAATAGTATTGAAAATTCAATTTTCTCTATTTTCAACAAGGTTTGCAAATTTGACTCCCCTTTTCCCTTACCACCAAACAGAACAACACAAGCAGAAGCAAAAAAGCAAAGCAATAGTAGGGGTCCTCATTTTGCTAAGGGGCAAAATGGGGTGTGTTGTGAATATCACAACATGTATGTGATTCAATGACTAAAGATTCACTAAAAGTAGAAGCATTCTTTTAAGTTTCTTTGAATTTCATAATAGATCATCTCCATAATTGCAAATCACAGAGAATCAAAAGCAAATAAAATGAAATATGCAGATATCCCGTAGATAATTGAAAATACATAGCATATTTAGAGGAAAAGCATGTCAAATTGACAAATATCATGCAAATTCAGACAAATATCCATGAAATACATGAAAATATCCACTTATAGACACATCATTTGAATAAATATACATTGTAGAAGAAAGGACAAGTTCATAGTGATCAATGATCAGAAGAATTGATCAAACTTGTAAATATCTCAGTATTATTTAGAAATAGAGTAGAATTAACCTCTTTGTTGAGTGAATTTACAAGAAATAATAAAATACTGATCATCTAGACAAATGTAAGACCCCTTGAAATGGAAAACAACATGTCACATCAACCTCTGAGTAATGTCAAACGATCATGACCTGATCAATGGAGACTTGGAGTCATCAACTTATCCTAAGTTGATCATACTTTATAAGATAACAAAGGTTTGTTGTGCGAATTTTTATCCATGTTGTTATGACTAACAATCATCATCAACATACATTGACACTAGAAGGAGGACCCCTCCGTAGATTTGTCTGATTTGATGACACATGCAGAAAGGTAATACTCATGCAACTTTGTATTTTGAGTCATATGCAAAGATTTGTTGTTTTGAGTCTGCGTATGCTTATCAGTTGCAAAGTTTTCAAAAAATTGAGCATAAATATTTCAAGCTTTGCAGTTGATCATTGTGATATTCAAAAGATAAGCTCTATTTCAAGGCTTTTTGCTAATCTCTGAGGTAATTTGCTTGAGAGACCTGATATCCAGTTGCTTATGTCCCAAAGCCTCATATCACCTCATATTTGCATCATTTCTGCAAATATTGCGTAAATATCCAGTTAGTTCCAAATTCTAATCACAAATAAAGCCTTTGCTAGAGTATTTTAGCTGATCTTTACAGTAAACAAGACAAATTTCCCTTAAATTCAAGAAATCTTGGCTCTTAGGCCAAATACTAGGTCCAGATCTAGTGGACTCTTTGAAGAATTGCCTATCTGGGGATTTAGACCTAGAACAGTAGATATTCATCATTCTCTTGGTTCTAGTACGTTAGTAGCTTCACCAGAACACACTCTAGTAACTCCTATCGGATTGCAAACACCTACAGGACCACCTGTCACACCTCCAGTCCAACCTCCACCAGTCACAATGTCATTCTTTACTGCAGAGTCACCTCTGATTTTCACTGCATATCATCCTTTACCCAAAAATCTTGATAAGATTTGTCCTAAATATCATCCATATCAGTATGTTGATGATCACATTAGAACATTCAGGGAAGCCTGTTGTAGGGCTAGAATTGAACATCAGGATGTGGTATGTAGGTTATTTCCATTTTCCTTAGGGGAAGAGGCATATAATTGGTATATCAGTCTTGGTCAAGGTTCAGTCAGTTCATGGGTTGCCTTGGAGAAAGCCTTTAAGGATAGATTCAAAATACCTATAGATCCTTCAATGAATTATCATCTATTTGCCACAATCAAGAGATTTGAAGAACCTATTGGCAATTTCAATGCAAGATTCCAAAAGATGCTCTCAAAGCTAGTTGCTCCCTATACTGTAATAGATGAAGCTGCTAGGAGTATATACTAATTAGCCTTAGATCCCTTGACTTCTATGTTTATCAGGAGAACACATCCTAGTGTCACAACCTTGACAGGAGCTTTTGAAGAAGCTATCAAGGTTAGTCAGCAGTTGATTCCTACTCCAACACCTAATATTATATTTCCTACACTCCCTGCTTATCCTACATATCCTACTCAGCAACAGACCAATGGAGCCATGATACCTCTAGCTATAATGCCAAGTCCTTTATAGATACCTCCACTCAGTATCATGCCACCTCCAAATGGAAATGGCCAAATGTTACAACATCCAGGACATACATAGGTACCTCAGGTGGTGGAATAGTCTAATAATAATAACAATTGATCTTTCTTCTTCAAACCTCAAACAAATAATGTAGTAGCCAAAGTTTAGGAAGAAATTAAAGAGATATTAGCACAGTTGAGGAAACTCACCACTAAGATCACTCATTTGAGGAGTCAGAATTTCTATTCTCAACCAAATCAGAATAGAGGATATGCCAACAATAGATCTAATTATCCTAACAGCGGATACAATAACAACTACAATAACAACAATGGTAATAATAATCCCCCTAGATAGCCTAGAGTGTGGAACACTAGACCAAACAATGGTTCTTTGCCATCACCCTTAGATAATCAGCCTCCTAGTGAACCTGGCAGAGGCAGCTCTTACAAACTGGTGCAGGATACATAATACCAATGCTCATGCAGAGTTGGATTGTCCTTAGTTCAGGATAGCTACTAGTATATTCCAAACTGAAGTATCTAATATTGCAGGTAATCCACCTTGTGTTGAAGGAAATGAAATTGTCCCCTGTGGATATGATTCTGCTCTAGTACTAGAAAGTTTCATCAATCATCCTCATCAGCAGACAATGTCACCTCATGAGAATTACACCTTAACATGTGAAGAGTCAGGTATGGCTTTTGAAAGCAATTATGTTTTTCCATTTGAAGATGAAAATGAGCCACCAATTGAACATGAAGAGGTACATGCTTATCAACAATAGTATCAAGGTAGACATAATTACAACCTAAGGAATAACTCCAACCGACCTGCTGGTCCTTTGACTACATCCTTGCCTCCAAATAATTTCAACACTCCTAATCCTAAGGCAAGAAATAACCCTGGATTTCCTAAAGTTAATGCTCAATACTTAGCACCACAAAATACAGTACCAAAAGCTGGTAATCTGCCCCTTAAGTTTGATAAATTGGTCACATATTTAGCAGATGAAATGAAAAAGATCAAGATCAATTTGTCTTTGTCAGAACTACTCAAAACCCTAGCTATCAAAAAAGCCTTCATGAAATCCTTAGATGATCCTGCTCCAAAAGAGGATAATCACACCTCGAGTCAGACTGGGAATAAAGATCATATTGTTAGGGATGTTAATGTTAAACACAAAACTTCAACCACTGTTCAAGCTGTAGAGACTGCACACATGACTCTCTACAGAGATAAAACTGAGTCACCTCCTTTTCTCCTTACCATAAGGATGTTTAGTAAGAATTTGCATAATTGCTTAGTAGATTCAGGAACATCTACTAATGTAATGCCCTTGTCCACATGCAATGTCTTAGGGTTACATCCTACTAAATCCCTGAAGAAAGTAACATAATTAGATAAAATAGAGGTGAGTGTAGTAGGAGAACTAACTCACATCCATATGTAGTTGACATCAGATCCAAGAATCCAATACTACATTGATATTCAGGTAGTGGATATACCTGATACCTATGGGATGCTGCTCAGTAGGGATTGGTCAAAAACACTCAATGGATACATGTCCATTGATTTTAGTCACATGTGGTTACCTTGGAAAGGAATACCTAACCAAATAAGGATAGATGATGAAGCTCACATGAAACATATGATCACTGAATAAAATAAAACCAATGAGATCATGTATGTAGATGTTGAACCTGGAGTGTATTCCATTAGACCCCAGAATGTCAAGATAGAGGAGATCCTCATGTATGATGTTCATGTTCACAATGATAGTCTACAAGATGATAGAATAATTTTAGAATCTGATTGTAGCTCTGAAAATGAGATAGAAGTAGACCACTTCAAGAACTTTGAGATGGACTTGTCCAAAGAAGTGCAAAGGTGCCAATTGTTAAAAGTGTCTGTTCAAGATGTTCTAATTGAAGGGTGGTGCAGGTTACATGATGAGGTGCATTCTAAAAAGACCTGTGATGCTTTCTTAGATATGATGAAACTGGAACAAGCATGCAGTGAGGCATCATCATCATCATCCAGGGTAAGTTCTATAGATAGTGGTAGTGACGTTGATTTTTGTCTAACATCTATAGGAAGAGAAGAAAGCATGTTTCATGATGAAAGTCCTATTCAGATGATAAAAGAGATATTGGTGTGTAACAAGGGTAATCCTAAGAGTAACAAGAAAATCACCCCAGGAGCTAATTGCTTAGTTGAGTTAGATTATGAGATATCTGATGAAGATGGAGGCAGTAATTTGTCCAAGTTTGAGGAATTTTTATCAAAATAGATTCAGAAGATGATACAACAACAAAGATCACCATAAGATGTTCCAATTGAGGGATGGTGCAGGTTACATGAAGTACCACATTTAGAAACTACTTGTTCATTATGTTTGCATATTCTGAAGAAGCAGATGTTGCCTTGTTCAAAGGATCCTCCTTCTGAGGATAAAAAAGAGGAGGGAATATCAGCTTCACATCAACCAGATAAGGTGAAGTTTGAGAAGATTGAAACACCAAAATTGAAATGGATATCAAATGGTGCAGTTGCCAGACCTAAAAAGAAAAGAGAAGGCCTAGACAAGCCTTTAATTGAAGATAAGCCATGGATCCTCAGGTTTTATAGATCTAAATCAAAACAAGGGGCTGGAGTAGGAATATATCTTATTGACCCAGCTAGTAAATCCTACTTAGAAGCATATAGATTGCAATTCCCATTCACAAACAATGTGGTAGAGTATGAAGCCTTGATTTATGGGATATTATTTGCACTCAGAAAGAAAGTAAAGATTTTGCATGTCTATGTAGACTCAAAATTGGTAGTAAGACAAGAGGCATATATTCTTGTAATTACAAGAAGTTGTCGAATTACAAACATAGGGTATGGGATCTAATAGAAAATTTTGATGCATTTAACATCACCCATGTGCCTAGGGAACAAAATCATAGGGAAGATGCCTTGGCCCAAGCCGCAAGTACTTTGGAACCATTGTCCATATCTGGTTTGAAGATATTTTTAGTTGAATTAGTGTCAGTACCCTCTGTGCCAAACAATGTAGTTAACTTTCAAGTGTTTGATGATGATCAGCACATTTTAGACTTCATATCCAATAGAGATGTGTTTGATGCATAGATCATAGATGAAAGAAATGTGGAAGATCATATCTGGGAAGAAGAAGAGATCCTAGAGTTGCCCAGTAACAAGATTCCTAAGGGAATGATAGAGTTGGAAAGAGCATTTGATTTAGATAACATGCTAAAACAGAAAGATCTCCCTAAAATAGATGGAGGAGAGTATTCACAAGTTAACATAGGACATGATGAAGAAAAAAAGAATGTCCTGATTGGAAAAGTGTGTATAGAAGAAGAAATGGAAGGGATAACCCAAGTAGTTAAAGATTATATTCATGTTATTTCCTAGACATATGATGAGTTGAAAACTTATGATACATCAATCATCACTCATACTATACTGTTAAAGCTAGATGTCAAGCCTTTTAGACAGAAGCAGCGACCTATTAATGCTTTGCTAGAGCCCATCATTTTTGAAGAAGTGAAGAAATTGCTTAATGCCAGGATCATATTTCCTATGAGACATTCTACATGGGTGGCTAACTTGGTTCCAGTAAGGAAGAAGAATGGTGACATTAGGTTGTGTGTAGACTTCAAAAAATTAAATAGAGCTTCTGAAAAGGATAATTATCCTTTGCCTTCTCTGGATGAAGTCTTGCAGATTGTAAATGGTGCAAAGATGATGTCATTTTTGGATGGTTTTTCAGGTTACAACCAAGTGATGGTAGACAAGATAGATAGATTGAAGACTGCATTCACCACTAAGTGGGGAATATTCACCTACAGGCACATGCTTTTTGGATTGATAAATGTTAGAGCCACTTTTTAGCGAGCAATCGATATAGCTTTTAGAGGACTAATTGGTAAATGTATAGTCATATACATGGACAACTTGACAGTTTTCTCTAAAGAGAGAGGGAATCATGTGGAGGACCTCAAGAAGGTACTAAAGAAATGTGAACATTATGGAATATCCCTAAACCCTAAGAAATGCATATTTGGGGTAACCACAGGGAAGTTATTAGGTCACCTAATAACAGAGAATGGGATCATCATCGACCCTAAGAGAGTAGAATCAATCATGAAGATACAACTTCCTGGAAGTAAGAAAGAGCTCAAATCTTATTTTGGTAAGATTAATTTTGTTAGAAAGTTTATTATTGGTTTTGCAGAAATTGTCAGACCATTGAATGCAATGCTCAAGAAGGATGCCAAAATTGAGTGGACACCTGAAGCTAGAGCATCTTTTAAGGATATCAAGAAAGCCATATCTAATGCTCTTGTTCTAATCAGTCCAGATTATACCAAAGATTTTTACATTTATTCATTTGCTTCAGAGCATACATCTGCAGTAGTGTTAACACAAAGAAGTGAGGCTAAAGAAGAAAAGCCCATAGCCTCCATGAGTTGTCCTTTCAGGGATGCAGAACTCAAATACATGGATGTTGAAAGACAAGCACTTGCTCTAGTCCGAGTAGTTTAAGAAGTTTAGACGTTACATCTTGAGAAGTAAAGTAATCGTTGTAGTACCAGATGCAGCAGTAAAGATGCTTTTAATGCAAAGCGAACCAGGTGAAAAGAGAGCCAAATAGATTACTATCCTCCAAGAGTATGATATGGACATAACACCCATAAAATTAGTGAGAGGACAAGCCTTGAATTAGATGATATCATAAATTGATCCTAACATCATGAGCCATCAATATGTCATAAATACAAAGGAAACTAGAGAATGGTATTTAGATATCAGGCATATTTTGATTACTAGAAGATGCCCTTCAAGGTTGTAGGCCTCACAGAGGAGAGCCTTGAAAATAAGATCAAAAAAATACATGATAAAAAGAGGAGTCCTTTTCAAGAAGAACTATGAGGGAATATACATTAGATGCCTAGAAAGGCAAGAAGCAGACAAAGTGCTAACAGAATTACATGACAAGTTTAGAACCACACATGGATCATACTTAGCTACCACTCATGCTATCCTCAGAGCAGGGTATTACTGGCCCACTATTTTTAAAGATACTGCTGAACACATCAAATGTTGTCATATGTGTCAGGTTGCTACAAATAGAGAAAGGTATGCTGCTCAGCCCTTACAACCAGTGATGGAGATGCACCCATTTGCTCAATGGGGGATGGATTTCATAGGACCTATCAACCCTCCATCATCTTCAGGCCACAGGTATGTGTTGACTGTTACTGATTATTGTTCCAGGTGGACTGAAGCTATCAGTAGTAAGACATGCAATGCTGAGGATGTGATCAAGTTCTTGGAAAGCAACATAGTAACCAGGTATGGAGTCCCTTATGCTTTAGTATGTAACAATGGATCTGCATTTGCATCAATAAGATTATCAAGTTGGGATTTTGACCATGGAATCATTTTAAAGTTTTCTTGAAATTACTATCCTCAAGGGAATGGATTAGCAGAATCCAAAACAAGAACTTGTTGAACATCATAAAGAAATTGATAGAAAAGAACCCAAGGGAGTGGAACACCCTATCAAAGTATGCACTATGGGTAGATAGAACTAGGATGAAGGCTGCATTAGGAAATCCTCTTTTTCACCTAGTATATCAGGTGGATCCCATCCTTCCTATTAGCCTAAAGATCCCCACATTACAGTTTGCACAAGAAGTCAGGTTGCTTCAATTGATGCACCTAGAAGAAAAAAAGAATAGAGGAATTGATCAATTTGCTAAACATCAAGCTATTGTCAAGCGTTGGTTTGACAAAAGAGCTAGAGTTAAGGCTTTCAGAATTTTAGATTTAGTCCTTATGTGGGACAAAGCACATGAAAGGAAAGGAGATAATGGTAAATTTGATAAACTTTGGATAGGTCCCTTTCAAGTTTTAGAAATCTTAGGAGACAGCACCTACAGGCTAAAGACTTTAACCAGTGAGGATGTCCCATTACCAGTTAATGGATAGTTCCTCAAGCATTATTTTCAAACCTGAAATAGTGTCATGTAAGTTATGTGTATCATAGTGTGCATATTGTATAGTTGTTTGTACAGTTTTGTTTTGGTTAGTCAAGATGATGCAACTCATCACCCTAAGAACACAACCAAATTGTTAAGATTCAAGTGATGAGAACAAATTCCTATATAGGTTATGACTCATTTTGAGAAGTATTGGTGATCAGGTCTGTGATATCCTTTTCATCAGGGTGCCTTTTCTTGACCAAAGTGATTTTTCACAATGACTCACCTAACAACCTTGGGTTTGTGGAACGCATAAGTATAGGTGTTAAGTGAAAAATCTAAAGGGACTCCCTTGCTACCAATGCAATCTCCAACCTAAATCAGCAAGTGACCATGCGTTGCACATCAAGCTTACATGATGACATCATATGAACAGAAAGAATAAATATTGAAAATCCAAAAGGATTAAAATTAGCCCATCTAAGTAACTCTACTGAGGCTATAAACACCTATTGGTAGTGGGGCTCTACTTAGGGGGATTGTATAGATAACCTTGTCAGGACTATGGACGCCTGCTGGCAGCAATGCTCTATCTAGGTTGGCTATGAGGGATGCTCCCAAACTATGTAGCTTAACATCAGTTACTCATGTTTTCAAGTTACTTTCAAGATGAGGATAATTTATCATTTGCACACACCTGATCCTTTGTTAGCATTGTTGCCATGATGAAAACCTTATCATTCAGAAAGATTATAATACTTATACTTAGAAAGAGTTAAAATACTATGTTAGAATGTGATCACATCACTTGAATCATTGTAATTTGGTTATGTTCTTTGGTGGCAAGTTGTTGTGTGGTTACACAACATGCCCCATTTTGCGTTGACAAAACAAGGACCCAACTTTTTTTTGCTGCTTTGGCTTGTTGTTTTCTGCTTTGGGCGGTTTGGTAAAATTAGTCATACATCTAACCCTGCAAGAGGGTGGATTTGTCACCATGATGAGGTCAGTGCCAAAGTCAGTATTTCACATCATTAACCTCATGGTTGGAAAGTACGTAGAATTCTAAGCAGGTTTGCCTTTTGGATCACCCCAAAATTGTCTAAGGGAAGAAAGTTATGTTGAGTCAAAGATTGGTCAAACCTAATATTCTAAGGGGGGGTCATATTTCAAACATTAGTCATCTTAGTTTAGATCACCCTGATATTGTATTATCACCTGATAATCACTTGATCCACGAAGTACGGACGTCAACTTTAAATGAAGAGCCGATATCTACCCATCAAATGATTTCATTTTATTTTCGAGGGATCATATTTTTAATATCAGTCATCTTACAAATATCACCCTCTTCATAAATATCACCCTATTCCAAATATGATGGTGACGTCATCTAAGTCCAATGAATGAAGAAATCACCCTAATGATGACATCATCATTCCATTTTACCTCGTGGAGGTATATATCCGATGCCCATCATATTCCTTAACATGACGGT
The DNA here is from genome assembly GCA_027924645.1 of Cunninghamia lanceolata. NCBI lineage: Eukaryota > Viridiplantae > Streptophyta > Pinopsida > Cupressales > Cupressaceae > Cunninghamia > Cunninghamia lanceolata. Next base: position 3,042,119 of record BSBN01000717.1, on the reverse strand, counting down.
GATGTCATTAAAACATAATGATTAAACAAAGTCACCAACATGCTGACGTCACCCTGATCTTCTCCAAAGGGGGTCATTTTATCTGCAGGGTCATATTTTGAACATCCCTTGATCTTAATTTCATGACCCGATATACATGTGGTCAACGTTGACCACATCACCTGATTCTTTTGCATTTAGTTTTGCTGCTCAAAGGCGGGGGGTCATTTTATGTACGGGGGTCATATTTTGAATATCACCTAATGTTTTGAAGATCACCCCCCCATTTCCTGACATTAAATGTACTTAAATATGGTAGATGGATTCCCTGCAGAAGATCAATGGATTTAATCAACCCAACGCAATTTTACCTTAATTTGTCCTGTTGATCTACTTTAAAGGTAAATTTTGAAGGTTATTTTCAATTACCTTATGAAAAAATGAGAAATTACAGAGTTTTAGAGAAGTCAAACCCTCATACAGCTACCTATTAATAGATTGGATCCTTCAGTGTAACGGAACGAGTGATCTTGAGTATCTGCAACCCTTTTCCGTAATCAGCCATCTAACCTAGGAGGAAAGCACTATCAGGTAAGTAACTGAAAACCCTCCTGTTGTCATTTTCTATGTCTTCAAGTAGAGTATTTGCACTTTCTTGTGGTTTGGCTCAGTGAATATGCATATCATGATGAAGTAAAGCATAATAGATAGAGTATGTATGACGTTATAGAAATGTATGATGTTATATGAATGCATGTAGACATTGTAAGGTAAGATGAATCATGTCTATTGCAGGAATCCATGGTGGATCTTAGAAGGAATAGGTCTGACTCAGAGTTTCTCAAGCCTTTGTTTAGCTTGAGGGGGTACAGTTTAAGTATGGCATCATTGGTGACACTCACCAAGGAGATACGGACCTAGCAACATGGTCAATGAGAGTAGATCATGATAAGGATAATCCCATTCTAGACGGGGTATATGTTTCAGGAATGTGGCATGCAGCTGGCTTTCCATTTGCCATGGATACCCCAGAGCTAGTAGTGGAATGGGCTAGAAATTATAACCCTGAGACCAGGCAGGTGGAGAAACATGGAAGAATATATGCAGACTTCTCAATTTAGGGCATCACCGCAACTTTTAATTTGCCAGTTGGGAAAAAGGTGGTCAGTGTAGACCTACGCAAGCTAGAAACAAAATATAATAATAATAATAAGAATGCAAGGAAGAGGATGTATCAATGGAGGTCAAAGAGCAACACCTACACTACATCAGCCAAATTACTCGTACATTTATATAAGTTTGATTTTGATGATGAGTACCAGTCTATGATTGCCCTGCTGAGTAGGATGACAGGTAAACCTCATGCTAGAAATTTTGAGAACTAGATGTCAGGATCATCCAGATGGTCCTATATGCATATAACAAGCCATTATGGGCCAAGATCATCGGTGATGCACTTGATGATGGAATGAGGAACCTGGGAGGCCAGACATGTTTGTTTTATATGACCTCATATGTGGTGTACTCATGTGCTTATAAGGGAACTTTTGATGCCTTTAAGATAGTGGGTAAGGCTGGTGGTGATGTAGATGATGCCCACATATGGGATCACTATCCCTAGTTACAAAGAAAAGATTAGCTCCTAGACTACAAACTGGTAAATGATACATTCTCTATGCATTTGGTCAAAACCATGGAGGAGGATAGGATGAAAAGACTGAGCATGGAGGCACATGAAGTTGTTTATAGGCACAGGGCCTAGTTTATCTAGTTTTCCACCTTTTCATATGTAAGGATAGAGAAATTTGAAGGACAACCTCTTATGCTGCCAAGATACCCTACTAATGGGGTTGTCTTGATGGAATTTGTCAGACAGGTGTCTACCATAGTTGAAGCCTACAAGGAACAAAAGAAGATACCTCCAGTGTTATTTCCAATGTCTATGGGTAGGTATATGTGCTTAGACTCAGAGAGCATAAAACATGTCATGGGAGGTCTAAAACTGATGTATATGCAGCCATTTCCCTTAGCCAAATCTTATGATCCTTATGGTAGCATACAAAAAATAGTAGGAAAACTGATACATTAGAAGCATCTAGAGGATTTTTGGACCAACTGTGAGGATGAAGCTGAGGCGAGAAGAAGGAAGTATCAGAGGCTCACCTTGAACCAAATAAAGACATTTGACTACATCCTGCTAGCACAGCTGAGGAAAGATGATGGAAAAGTTATGTCTAATGAATATGAAGACAAGAAGGTGTATAATGACACCATATCAGCCCCTGATCTTACACAGCCGGAGGATATATCCATGGATTCGTTGTAGAGTGGGGTGATGTAGTTAACCTAGGCTTGGGTGGACAAAGAAATAAATAGATTGAATAAAAGGGGTGTTGCCCTTACAGTTGATGCCAAAAAGAAAAGGCAAGAGATAGATGATGAGGAATATGATAATTTCCTCAACGTAGAGAGAAAATCCAATGGGGAGAGGTTGCCCACACAAAAACAAAGGAAAGGTCCCCCTAGAGGTAAGAAAACTGAAGTTGAACTAAAGGGGGTGATAATTGAACAAGTTGCCAGGCTAGCTACAGGTACATCAATATCAGCTCAAGCATCTGCATCATCTGCACAGCCTCCTGTTGAAAAGCTAAAGACTAAGAGGATTTTGAGGCCAGCTGTTGAAACTACAAAATTGTAGGTAGAGGGCCAATCCTTGTAGCAGGAAGTGGAAGAAGGCATCTTGTTGGAAGAAGACCAGGTAAGTAAGGAACCTGTAGGTGATGATCTGATGGTGGTCAGTAAGAAGAGGAAGGTGATGCTGCTGACATGACCGCCCAAGAAGCAAAGAACATCCATGAGGGGGGACACCAGCACCGACCCTCTTATATTGAGAGGAGCCGGTGGTGAAGCATTTAGGAAGGAACTGCAACATGAGGTTTCGCTTCCCACCATAATAAAGTTCAAAACTAAGAAGGCAAAGGAACAAACAAGAGAAGTTTTCAAAGAAAGTTAGGGTGTTCCTTTCTCTTTGGAGGATACCGTGGACTTATCAAATGATGGGGTAGTCTAGAGTGTGGCCTCTCAATGAATGGAAACTCTTGCCTTCAGCACCCGTATGACCCCTTATGGGACCCCATTAGCACAGATGGCGGTGTTGGATGAAATAAAGCAAGCAGAAGAAGTAAAACAAGGTAGCCCAGAGAGGGTAGCCCAGCAGATAGGGCTTGATAACTTGGTTGATCAGGTGACTAGCCCTGCTGTTGTAGATTTAACATATAGGGGTGATGTAAGCCCTAAAGATAAAGTAGGTGTACCTGATGAGATAGAGAAGATTGAAGTGGCCAAGCAAGTAGAAAAATAAAGTAATGCTCCTGATATGGGTCAGTCACAACATGAGATACCCGCAGAGCCAAAAATTTATGGAAGTTCAATAGAAGAGCGGGGGTGATAAAGATATATCAGGTGCTGTTGCTGCTCAGACTTAGGAAGATCTGGGAGATGCCTCAGGAGCAAAAGATAAATTAGGTCATAAGGACCCCAAGCCACAGGATATCGGTGAATTAGGTGCATAACAAGAAATGACCCTTGATCAGGGTGATGCACAAGGCCAACATACACAGACATCCATAGATGTCAATATGGCTTAGGATGAGGAAAGCAATAAAGAGGATAAAAAGCAGAAGGAGTGTGTACAGGACCAAGCGCAGGATCATAATGTGGACATTCCATAGGATCCTCCTTTGCAGAAAGAAGCCCCTCAGCAAGAAGAAATGCAACAAGATCCCCCTCATGAAGAGCTACATGGGGAAGAAATTAAGAAAGTGCCTTATCCACCAAGAATAGAAGCAAGTACAGGAGAATAGGGTAGACGTGATGTTGACAAAGATCATTAAGGATCTAGAGATGATGTGCCTCAATGGCTACAAAGAGAAATAGGCATGGAACAAGGGTCTAAAATCTAAGAATTTAATGTTTCAACCTTGTTCGCTAAAACAATGATGAAGCCAAAGAGGAAGGCCAAATTGACATCGGCCATAAATAGAGATCCTGCTATAGGCAGAAGGATTGCACAAGTAGCACTTCCAACAATTGAGAAAGGAAGGGCAAGATCACCCTAGAGGAATTCTAAATTACAACTGTTGATTTGGGTTTTGCCAATGAGGACCAAGAGGGTCAACAAGGGAAAGACATTATTGATTCTTTGACCCAAAGGGTAAAGAAGGAGAAAGAGAAAAATAAAATGCATAAGGAGAACATTGCTCAGTTACATTCGTACATAAAAGGGTTGATTAACCCTGATAATACACCAGTTGATCCGGCAGTCTCATTGACTGTCATATCCTAGGAAGAAGTCACCAAGTTGGACCTCATGAAACATGAGGTAATGGTCATGGAGAAATGGATGTTGTTAGCTCTCACTGGGGCTGAGGATGTTTTGAGAACCTCCCTACAGAGATGGAATTCTTTAAGAAGTCTAAAAAGAAAGGTAGATAAAATACAAAATGAAACAAGAAAACGGTCATTCCAATTGGAAAAGGACCTAACTGCTTTAAGTGAAATAAAGAGGATTGATCCTCAAGTCTTGATAAGAAACCAAGTATTGGATGATAATACTGCCCTACTGATAGGTATATGGTATGAAGATATCAGGTTTGAATGTTATATCTTGAAGAAATGCAATGGCAAGATCAAGGATATAAGTGTGAAGCTGCACAACATGATGGCTTATCAAGTAGAGATCCTTGAGTCTCTGGAGGGTAAAATAGAGGGAAAGATAAAAAATTAGGATACAGATTTTTCTATCAAAGCTTTGCATGATAATTTCAAGTCGGTAGCAGATGACCCCCTCACCCACCTAACAGAAGAAGTAATGAATAGGATCATGAGGATAAAAGTCAAGGTGGAAACTTATAATGAGACTTTGAACAGTAGAAAAGGTAAGCTGGAAGTGCTCAAGGCTAAGTTCTAGTCTCATAAGCATGCAATAACAAAATCCAGAATCCAAGATGGAGGAGAGGTGGATAAAATAGTACAAGCATATGAACACATCAGGACAATGATGAAGGTCCACATATAGGAGGATGTACATCAAAGTGATAGTGATGCTAAAAGCAATGAAGATGATGACCATGCTGAAGAAGAAGAAAATGAAGAGGAGGAACTTGACTTAAATAAATGAAGATGCATCACCAAGAGGACATATGCATAAGGTACTCATAAATAATGAGTCAAACAGATGGTTGCCAGCTGGCAACTTGTGCCACGAGGAAGAGTTGACTAGGTCATAGGGTAATTTTCAACCACTGATCTTAATAGATAAATCCTAACTGTTGGTCAAATGTAACTGCCTCCTCACCTTATTCTATAAAAGGTGCAGGGGTGCAATATTTTGAACATTCAAAACTTAATTGAAATTTGATTGCTGAAAATTTCAAGACTCATTTCAAAGTTGTTGTAAATGTACATGTTATGCATATTGAATGAAAGAGAAGACATTTTGATTACAAATCATCATAAATCTTGAGTAATCTATGTTTGAAATATGGATACATACATTGATTAGTTGCGTCCCTTGGAGTGATTTTCAGTCTACATGTGTTGTTTTCGTTCCTAATCCCTTTTAAGTTAGCATCAACCATATCTAGCTGTGGAACATCCTAGTGACCTATGGTTTGATTTCTTCTCCTCATGAATGTATCTTGTATGTATGTGATTTAATGACTAAAGATTCACTAAAAGTAGAAGCATTCTTTTAAGTTTCTTTGAATTTCATAACAGATCATCTCCATAATTGCAAATAAAGAGAATCAAAAGCAAATAAAATGAAATATGTAGATATCCCATAGATAATTGAAAATACAAAGCATATTTAGAGGAAAAGCATGTCAAATTGACAAATATCATGCAAATTCAGACAAATGTCCATGAAATACATGAAAATATCCACTTATTGACACATCATTTGAATAAATATACATTGTAGAAGAAAGGACAAGTTCATAGTGATCAATGATCAGAAGAATTGATCAAACTTATAAATATCTCAACAATATTTGGAAATAGACTAGAATTAACCTCTCTGTGGAGTGAATTTACAAGAAACAATAAAATACTGATCATCTAGACAAATGTAAGACCCCTTAAAATGGAAAACAACATTTCACATCAACCTCCGAATAACGTCAGACGATAATGACCTGATCAACGAAGACTTGGAGTCATCAACTTATCCTAAGCTAATCATACTTTACAAGATAATAAAGGTTTGTTGTGCAAATTTTTATGCATGTTTTTATGACTAACAATTATCATCAATAGGGTGTATATGCTAGGTCATGACCCTATGATAGCCAACAATATTCCTATTTCCTAAACTCTACATCAAACTCCCATGTCTGCATATGTGCCTTGGATCTCTAACTCCCCTTTTCCCCCCTTTTCAAATGTCTTTGACCTCATATATATATATATGGCATTATACTAATCAACTACACGTTTCAAGGAATTTAGAACTTTGAGACACCTTGTGGTCAATGTAGATCATTTAGGAATGAAGATATATCAACCACAAGGTGTCTCAAAGTTCTAAATTCGTTGAAACATGTAGTTAGTTAGTATAATGCCAATTTCTCAAACTAAACCTAAACAATGACAAGTAAGATGGTGTAGTGTCCAATGTCTATTCCCATTAACCCAATAAGCATTTGTGTGTCCTCCTTGATTACCACAAACCTTGATCCCTTTGGTACCAATGGTTATTCCACAACTATGACAACTTGCCAGTTTGATACTCAAATAAGTTGTTACATTGATTCAAATTTCCTCAAACATGGATATGTTCACCCAGTTACCCCTCAAATGTTATAAAAAATCCACAAGGCTCAAATTAAACTGCAACAAAACATGACAACTTCTAAAATTGCACACACTAACTACAATAATGCAAGATTTCTCTATTCCCCAAGGATGCTTTTGCATCAATATCACCTAAGTCCCAACAGTCTCCCACTTCATATTTACCACAAGAGAGTGTGTGGTATATCAACTCAAGAAGTTAACCTCATGCCCAGGAATTAGTTCACTCCATCTCATTCCTACACAACATTAACTTTGCATTACTTATAGGTTTTATCAAAGAATTTATAATGTTTACCTAAGTGTCAATTTTTACTATCTAGACTTTCTTGTTTTCAACAATTACCACAAACCTTGATCCCTTTGGTACCAATGGTTATTCCACAACTGTGACAACCTACCAATTTGATACTCAAATAAGTTGTTACATTGATTCAAATTTCCTCAGACATTAATATGTTCACCCAATTACCCCTCAAATGTTATAAAAAATCTACAAGGCTTAAATTAAACTGCAACAAAACATGACAACTTCTAAGACTGCACACTAACTACAATGATGCAAGATTTCTCTATTCCCAAAGGATTCTCTTGCATCAATATAACCTAAGTCCCAATAGTCTCCTAATAGTCTCCCACTTTATATTCACCACAAGAGAGTGTGTGGTATATCAACTCAAGAAGCTAACCTCATGCCTAGGAATTAGATCACTCCATCTCATCCCTACACAACATTAACTTTGCATTAATTATAGGTTTTATCAAAGAATTTATAATGTTTACATGAGTGTCAATTTTCACTATCTGGACTTTCTTGTTCTCAACCATTTTCCTTACAAAATTATATTGCACATCAATATATTTTTTCTAGCATGGTAAATAGGATTCCTAGCTAAACAAATTACACTATGTGAATCACACTCCAACACTACTTGGCTCTTTGAGTTAATACGGTTACTTAACCTCTTCAACCATATTGCTTCCTTACAAGCATGTGTTCCAACCATATATTCTACTTCAATAGTTGATAAGGAAACTATCTTCCACCTCTTAATCATCCAAATTATCATTCCTCCATATAGAGTAAACATAGATTCACTTTTAGAGCATTAGTTATCAAGATCTTTAGCCTAATCTGAGTCAACAAATTCTTGTACACTCAACATCATTCCCATATAATTAGTATCATGATAAATCAAGCAATAATCTAGAGTTCATTTCAAGCACATGAACACCCTTTTCACATGTGTCTAATGTTCTTTACTTGTCTATTCCATGAGCTTACTAAGAGCTCCCATTGCTTGGGAAACGTCCGGTCTTGTGTAGACCATTACATACATGAGACTACCTGCCATACTTGCATAGGGAACCATCCTCATGTCCTCCAAATTTATTGTATATTTAGGATATTATTCCATACTTAGCTTTGTGCCAACTAGTAGAGGTGAGCTCATCAATTTACTATCATGCATTCCAAACCTCCATAAGACTATGTCAAGATACTTCCTTTGGTTTAGCCATAGTTTTGAAAGGAAATTTGCAGCCATAATAGACAATGTCCACATAACCCTATGAGAGATCAATATGAAAACAAGTATTCATAAATCCATATTCAAAAGAATAGGAAAACATACCATCAAGATGACACAAGATGTAGCCTTGGAACACCCTCCATGAGGGTGAAACCCATCCTCCAAAAGCATCCACACCCATTGTATTATCTCATGAACAAAGATTACAATACATAGCCTCCATGAATATTTCTGAATCATCAAGCTCCCTAATTGCACTCCATGTGAGCAAGCAAATGAGAATCATGTAACTGTAAAGGGTAAATTTTGGATAATTGGTTTTTGATGGTTTTGTGTATATCCTCCTTTCACCCTTTACATTCAAGGACTTTGGGTCGAGTGGCAATGCACTATCAGACCCTTGGTCACTTAGGAATGTAGGGAAACTTGGATTTGTATGGTTTGATTATCAATTATGCTCAATTATACATCAAAACCCTAATTATTCAAATACGGAAGTAAACAGATGAATACCAAAAAATGTTGCTACAGAAGATGTAAAATGACAGATAAATGTGCACCTATTTTTGGGGTTTGGAAGCGGAACAGTCGGGGACTAATGAGTGGGCACCCTAGTCTAGTGTCCTAATTTTTGTCAGGATCTAGGAAGTCAATCTGTAACATGTTCCTGTTGTCTTAGAGATTTCTCCGTTGTAGAATCTAGAGGACTAATGAGCAGGTGCCCTAGTCCAGTGCCCTATTTTCAACTCTAATCTATGAATCTGACACTCTGCAACGCTCTCCTGCAACTCCACTTTTCTTGCTTCTTCAACCTGTAACCTGCAATCACAAAAAAAAATGGGGAGGGGGTTGTGGTGTTTAGAGGCTTGCCTCAGTCAATTCCCATAGAGACATTCAAGCCTTCCAATCACCATTGTTAGATAGAGAGTGCGTGCCCTTGTGAGGCAAAGGTAAAAACCAAATGATAAATGCTTGAAAACACAAATGATATCACCTTGTAGTGAAGATCTCATGGAAGGAAGAAGCTCTTCATGCCATGAGGAGATGGATGCTCAAATCTGCAAATACAAACACATAAACAACAAAAGTACTGCTCTAACACACAATGAATGCCTTGAATCACCTTCACAAAAGCTTGAGAATCACAATTGTATCTAATGTCCATCTCTAGTTTTAGAAATGAATGCCTAAACATGCTTATATATGCAACTACAAACACTCCCGCTAAGACTTTCATAATTCAAAATTACCGTGTTGGCATAGGACCTAAATAACGGTCACAAGCTGACACTTAAAATTTGGGCCTAACCCAAAATAGGGCAGGACAAGGGCACAAGCACCCAAGTCCTCCCTCCCTATTTTCGTCAGGGATTAGTTCAAGGGATCCCCCTAGGTCCCATTTATCATGAAACTTAGGGTTCATTTCACCGAGGTGTCAAAATATGATGCAAGATGTCCTAAATGCAAATAAAAGACCCGAGAGCTAAACCTTAAGAGGGAAAAGCCCCCAAGGGGACATTTTCTAACGTTACAGTAATGACACATCCCAATCCATGATTCCTCTCCTCACATATGCAACCTACAAGAGAAGCTCAATACAAATGACAAGACAACCCCAACAAGTACTCATGTGCTTGCTTTTATAGAAATAAGCTTGCATAAAACCACTAAGTGGTATTATATTACCATGTCCCTCAAAACCATGAGCTAACTAAACCACGTCCCCCTCATTTACTTTTTGGTAGTAAGTTTTCCCTTTATGGTACTAATTTTTCCTAATATTAAATATTTTTGCAATGTGCAATCCACATTAAATATTTATCCCAATATTACATACAAAGTTTTCAAGTAGCCCCAAGAATTCCTAACCCATTGTGATGTTCACATCTCTAACATGCATGACAATTAATTTTTATATTTTACATTGTGTATTATGCAAGGTTATGCAAGGTGTACAACACACTTTTCCCAACATTCTCCCACTTGTTGTATACATTGCATAATGGGTAAAAAATTAAACTCAAACATCAAGGAAATGATCCATATGCCCAACATGTACCATGTAAATATCCATGTGCTCCATCAAGATACCTGCAATAATAATCAAGGTGACCACTATCTCAGGCAAGAATCCCCATATCTTGCATCATGCCAAACCATGAAAGAAATATCCAATCCAAAGAGATGTCACACTAAATTGTCACATACAAGCAAGAAAGCTATATCAACCGATATCTAAACACAAACACTAAATCTAGTGGTAACATTTATAGGCCTGAGTAGTTGACAAGGAATAATCACCATAGTTGGAATAGAAACCATATAAAGTTTCTAACACATCCAACTAACCATTACTCCAATCCAAGGTAACCAAACCATAACAAGTAGATCTTATTCCATCAACATATCCAACCCAAATCACAATGATCGTGTTAGTATTCATTTATGTTTAGAGTTTTAAGCTTGAGCATTTGCATGTTTTTCCCATTCAAACCCTGAAATTTTTGAGTCTTGGGGTCTTGCATTGTCTTTTCTATTCTGATAGTGACCTTCTGTGGGGGGTTCCTGATTACAAAGTTTCATCCTCATGCTTTAGTGATTCATGGGTTAACCGGCCTCCGTGTAATGTTTTACCGCCTTTTCCTGTCGCACTCATGAAAAGTGTTGAGTTTTTGTATATACAAGTGTAAATGTATGTTGGGTTACTTGCGAAATCCTGATCGGTTTCCAAAAAGGCAAAAAATTTTGAGTTATATGCATTTTTTATGCATATCGGGCCGCATATACAAAAGGGGAATCTTTTACAGATTCCCAGGGATATTCTGTAGTTGTATGCATTTTTGAAATGCATATCAGGTTCAAAAGGATGCATGTACATTGGGGGAATCTTCTGCAAGATTGTTGGAATATTCTCTACATGTATATCAAGTTTTCTTGAACAAGTTTTGTTGTATGTCCCAGCATACAAAGGTTCTATACAAGCGAAAAGTATGCAATGGCAGAATATACATTGAAGATTCCTTGAAGATGCCACCATTTGTATCAAGCAGGTGAGATGTATGTTTGTTTTGTTGTATGTTCGACATACAACGCCAAGTAGACACTGCGGATTTCAAAAGGAGTTCAAAACAAGGCTAAAGGCAGGTCAGGTCCGCAAGTATATGCAGGAAGGAATGAATGTAGGTCTGACATACACTGGGTTTATACAAAGGCAGAAGATGCAATTAGTGGGGACCGCTGCAGTTTAATACAGACAGGTTTGTACATGTTCAATATACAAGGGAAGAATGTATATGGAATATTCTGAAAAGATTCCGTGCTTGTATGTTTGTGTTTGTATATTTAGCATACAAACAAAATACACATTCGAATATACAATGAAGGAATATGCATTCTGGACCCAAAGGAGAAGTCAGATGCGGCGGATAAATTTTTGAGATCTGCCTTGTATGTATAAGGCGCTTGTATATGCTTTTGCATATACAAAGCGATATGTGCAAAATGGTGATGCATTCTAGACCCGAATGGGATTTCAGCATGCCTTATGAAAGTTTGGGGTCTGCCTTGTATGTATGAGATGAATGTATATGCAGATATACATTGAGATATGCAAGGAAAGGAGATGCAAAGTGGACCCAATGGTGATTGTGATTTGCTCTACAATAGTTTGGGGTCCACCTTGTATATGGATCAGTTTTGTATATGCGTTTTGCTTATACAAGGGATTTTTGAAGGTGAATAGTGGTGATTGTATATGCATTTGTTTATGCATATACAAGGGCAAAAAGGGGCAAAATGGAGAAGCAAAAAGTCAGTGATAGGAACATGGAGTGCCTACGTGGCATGTAATCATTGGTTCTTGGCTTTTCTACAGTTTTTGGCGCCGATGATCTCAGCGATGGAATCAAAATCAACGGCCAGGTTTTAAAGCTACAGAGTTGCTCTTCCTTGCTTCCTCAGGCTTATTTTGAGTGGGAAAACTTTGGATGTGCTCGTTGTTGCATCCCGCGGGTAGCTAAATCATTAATGGTAGAAGTGCAGAGGCGCGATGGATTGAGTGACAAACCAACTACCAGTTTTGTGAGGAATGTCCCCAAATGGTGGCACGGGGCTCGAGTCCAGCTCTTCCTCGCCATTCCTTCTGCCTGCTGCATTAATGTTTTGTGCGCCATTTTCTGGTGCACGGTCTTGCAGATTTTGATTTTTGCCTTGTAATTAATACTGAGTATACAGTCTTGGTATAAAAGCCAAGCTGTGTTACTCATTGTTGTTGTTGAAAACTAGACCTTTTTGGTGCTGTAATCGGATACAATCTTATTGGTAGCTTTGTTTTGGGTACTTTGTGATTTTATGAGTTGTATGTTGAATGTCTTATATACAAAATTGTTCAGTTTCATGTTGATTTAAATGAGTAATGCTTTATAGCATGTATTTTGTTTTTTGTCTCCAAATTGAATGTGTTCTTCTTTTGAATCTGAATATCTAAGGGGTATTAGTGATTATAGAATATGAGTTTGCTATATTAAATGCCTTAATCTTTTACTTCTACTCAAGGAGTGGATTAAATGTTCTAGGTTAAGCGTTGAGAAGAATATATTGCAACAAGGATATTTGTAAGCAGAAATAACCAAATACTTTATCTTGGGTATTGTCTATAAGGCAAACATTACATAATCCCCTTGAAATCTGATTGTTGTTTTAGGTCTATGATAAACATTCACATATATATGTCTATTGACTTCGATCCTTGGATAGGCACCGATCTAGTCTTGTATTTTGGTTGCAACCCAAAGCCTCAGTTTTGCATCCAAACACAAAATCAAACTTAAACTTTGAATCAAACCATTAGGACTTTAGAAGTAGTTTTAGGACCAAAATCCTCTGTCTCACAACTGAATATAGGCCCAAAGCTAGCCCCTTTGTACTTATTCCATAGTTTTGGTCTACATAAAAGAGGATTTATCTACTTTGTATCAACATCCAAGTAAGTTCATGTGCATGTGTCATAGGTGTTGAATAGGGAATACCCCCCTTAGTTTTGTAGAGCCTAAAGAAGAAGAGGAGATATTTATAGAGTCTATCTCCTATACTGTTGGCCCCTAGCCTGGGAATCCTATTGATCAATGATGGCTACCTTGTAGGGATAACTGGGAACAAGCATCTAGTCTAGGAAAAGAACCAACAGATTTTGGTGACTCCACTGAGAATTTACACTGGGTTTATACAAAGGTAGAAGATACAATTGGTGGGGCCCATCACAGTTTAATACAGACAGGTTTGTACATGTTCAATATACAAGGGAAGAATGTATATGGAATATTCTGAAAAGATTCCCTGCTTGTATGTTTGTGTTTTTATATTCAGCATACAAATAAAATACACATTCGAATATAGAATGAAGGAATATGCATTCTAGACCCGAAGGAGAAGTCAGATGCGGTAGATAAATTTTTGAGATCTACCTTGTATGTATAAGGCGCTTGTATATGCTTTTGTATATACAAAGAAATATGTGCAAAACAGTGATGCATTCTAGACCTGAATGGGATTTCAACATGCCTTATGAAAGTTTGGGGTCTGCCCTATATGTATGAGATGAATGTATATGCAGATATACATTGAGATATGCAAGGAAAGGAGATGCAAAGTGGACCCGATGGTGATTGCGATTTGCTCTACAACAGTTTGGGGTCCACCTTGTATATGGATCCAGTTTTGTATATGCATTTTGCTTATACAAGGGATTTTCGAAGGTGAACAGTGGTGATTGTATATGCATTTGTTTATGCATATACAAGGGCAAAAAGGGGCAAAATGGAGAAGCAAAAAGTTAGCGATAGGAACATGGAGTGCCTACATGGCATGTAATCATTGGTTCTTGGCTTTTCTGTGGTTTTTGGCGCTGATGATCTCAGTGATGGAATCAAAATCAACGGCCAGGTTTTAAAGTTGCGGAGTTGGTCTTCCTTGCTTCCTCATGCTTGTTTTGAGTGGGAAAACTTTGGATGTGCTCGTTGGTGCATCCCGCGGGTAGCTGAATCATTAATGGTAGAAGTGCAGAGGCGCGATGGATTGAGTGATGGGCCAACTGCCAGTTTTATGAAGAATGTCCCCAAACGGCGGCACGGGGGTCGAGTCTAGCTCCTCCTTGCCATTCCTTTTGCCTGCTGCATTAATGTTTTGTGCGCCATTTTCTGGTGCACGGTCTTGCAGATTTTGATTTTTGCCTTGTAATTAATGCTGAGTATACAATCTTGGTATAAAAGCCAAGCTGTGTTACTCATTGTTGTTGTTGAAAACTGGACAACCTTTTTGGTGCTGTAATCAGATACAATCTTATTAGCGGCTCTGTTTTGGGTACTTTGTGAGTTTATGAGTTGTATGTTGAATGTCTTATATACAAAATTTTTCAGTTTCATGTTGATTTAAATGAGTAATGCTTTATAGCATGTATTTTGTTATTTGTCTCCAAATTGAATGTGTTCTTCTTCTGAATCTGAATATCTAAGGGGTATTAGTGATTCTAGAATATGGGTTTGCTATATTAAATGCCTTAATCTTTTACTTCTGCTCAAGGAGTGGATTAAATGTTCTGGGTTAAGCATTGAGAAGAATATATTGCAACAAGGATATTTGTAAGCAGAAATAACCAAATACTTTATCTTGGGTATTGTCTATAAGACAGACATTACATAATCCCCTTGAAATCTGATTATTGTTTTAGGTCTGTGATAAACATTCACATATATATGTCTATTGACTTTGAGCCTTGGATAGGCACTGATCTGGTCTTGTATTTTGGTTGCAACCCAAAGCCTCAGTTTTGCATCCAAACACAAAATCAAACTTAAACTTTGAATCAAACCATTAGGACTTTAGAAGTAGTTTTAGGACCAAAATCCTCTATCTCACAACTGAATATAGGCCCAAAGCTAGCCCCTTTGCACTTATTCCACAGTTTTGGTCTACATAAAAGAGGATTTATTTGCTTTGTATCAACATCCAAGTAAGTTCATGTGCATGTGTCATAGGTGTTGAATAGGGAATACCCCCCTTGGTTCTGCAGAGCCTAAAGAAGAAGAGGAGATATTTATAGAGTCTATCTCCTATACTATTGGCCCCTGGCCTAGGAATCCTATTGATCAATGATGGCTACCTTGTAGGGATAACTGGGAACAAGCATCCAGTTTGGGAAAATAACCAATAGATTTTGGTGACTCCACTGAGGATTTAATAAGGACCCTAATAAACCCGATTCCTACTTGTAGGTGGTGAGTCTGAGTAATCTCCCAACTGGTCAAAGTGAAATTTATATGCATGGGAGAAGATCCCAGCGTAACCCTTTGCTTGAGGAATTACCCATAAGAATGATGTATAGGTGAAAGGGGGTTGTTCGAGTCAGTCAAGAGGGTTCTCCTAGCCCTAGAAATCATGATAATAATCAAAACAATCCAGGATCTTCAGAGAGGACAGAGCCTTATTTTTCAAACACAGAAATTGAAATCCAAAATGTATATGAGAAACAAAAGGGTGGTGCTTTGAGGATAAGGTCAGAGGTTTTTCAGGAATGCCCTTTCTTAGATCCTAGTGATAGATTTGAGGAGACTGAGTCTCCAAGGGATGATGATGATGATCAGAATGTAATGAAACCATCCTCTTCTATGCCTAGAGAGGAGGAATTAGCTGAAGAGATCAAAAGCCTAAGAGCTGAATTAGAATATTTAGAAGCTATGAAAATCAGAGATGACATGAGACAGAAAGTGCAGGCTCTAAGAACTGCTTAGAATGATTCAGTTCCCACCCTTAAAAATGTAAATATGCAGAGAAATCAGCACAGAAATGAGGTCTAGGATTAGCATAATGATCAAAAATAGAATGCAAATAATGCTAGAGTACCATTAAATAATGTAAGGAATCAGAATGCAAATAGAAATGCCAATGTTAATCAGTTTGGTAGACAGTCGATGCAGCTGGACAGATTCAAACAGCTTATTTTTTATGGCATTCCTGGTTACCCCAATCCTATTGACAAACATGTGAGGTTGAAAGTGCCTAAATTTTCAGCAAACAATACTGTATCAGGTGAAGATCATTTAAAAGATTTTTAGAATATCATGGACAACTTTGAGGTTGAGCATGAGGATGTTTTCATGAAATTATTTATGCAATCCTTAGTTGATGAGGCTAGAGAATGGTACAAGGGTCTACCTGACAGAAGTGTGTCATCATGGGATGAATTCAGAAGAATATTCAAAGAACAATATGGTGGCAAAACTGATCCAAGTTTCTTCATTAATGAATTCACCGGCATTACCAAAGGATCAAATGAACAGGTTGCTGATTTCAATGCTATATTCACAAAGGTATTGAACAAATTACCACATCACCTGAGGCCTAATGAACCTATGTGCATAGTGTTGTACATAAATGCTTTTGATGCCAAAACAACTTATGGATTAAGAGACAAAGGTCCTCACAGCCTCAGATATGCTTTCAAAATTGCAACAAATATTGAAAATAATAGAAAAGCGTCTAGTAAGATAAACATAAGAGATGATGTAAAAATTCTGCAAAATCCAAATACTAAATCTTAGAGTGTTCAAGGCAATGCATCTGCTTCTGAGGATAAATTAGATAAATTAATGACTATTTTCAAGGACCTGAGCTATAGAATGACTAAAAATGAGGGATAGGTCTTGATAGACAGGTTTACCAAAGACAAGAAAGAAGACCATCATTACATGATATGCCATATAATACCAAATGGCATAATGGTAAACCCATTCTTCCAAACAACAATCCATTTCAGAGGACTCAAAATGTTAAGGAAACACCTGACCCTTTGAAGAAGGCGGTTAATAATGTTAATGACACCCCATGGTGTATAATATGCTAGATGCCTCACTCACAGTCACAATATATGATTGCTTAGTCTTTATACAACAATGCTGTTGCCTGTGATGAATGTAATGAACCGCATTACATGGAAGATGACAATGTTAATATGCTATCTACAAACAGGGAATATCCCTTTCATGATGCTGATGCAATCACAAATAATGAGATTTAGGTCCACCAGCAGTTTCCCTGTGATGAAGATGATGAAGGTAATTATGCTTATGCTCAGGATTCGCACAATTTTCTAAACAATTTAAGGAGGCCTTCCGATAAAGAAATTAAAGCCTTCACAGCTGCAGTAGTTGCTCAAGTCAAAAGCAACTACAACCTAAGAGGTAAAGCTCAGGTAAGTAACTCACACCAACTAGAGAATACTTTTGTGAACCAGCCAGTGCATAGTCATAAAGGGACTAAAACACAAAAGAAGCAATGGAGCAATAATAGGCAAAACTTTAAGCAAAAAATAGGTTATGATCCTCAAGGACTAGAAAGTAGAGTTCCCCAGGCTGAAGATCAAAACAAAAAGTTTCAGATCAAGAATGACAATCAGGGAGCCGCAAAAATTAAGGCTAGGTCATATCAAGATAAAAGTAAAACTGTAGATCAAGCTACAACTGTTATTCAAAATTATGTTTCATTCAACATAACTCAAGTCTTGTCCTAGGTAAAGGTCTCCGTTCCATTGATGGAGCTGATGAAAATTGAAGAATGCATAAATAAAGCAGTATCCTTGATTTTAGGAATATCCTATCAAGCTAGGCAGAATGATGAATCTCAGGGTAAGAAACAAGCCCTATGTATCGATGAAGATGAGGTTCCTGAGGTGTATTTGGGGATGACCATGACAAAATGCCCTTCACAGGTTGAACCATTTTATGTCTCCTTGGTCATAAATGGAAAAGTGATTAAGAATTGTATGCTTGACTTAGGAGCATCAACGAATATTATGCCTTTGGCCATCATGCAGCAAGTTGGGTTAAAGATAGATAAGGCATGTGGGAAATGCTATGCAATGGATGCTAGGGAAGTACCTGTCATCAGGATTATGAAAGATGTAGATTTTAGACTGGCAGCATATCCTGAAAAGGCCTACAAAATGAACATAACAGTTGTTGATATCAAGCCACAGTATGGCATGTTGTTGTCAAGAAGATGGGCAGCATTGATTGGTGGGAGTATGCAATTAGATCTGTCATATGCTATGATCCTAATGAATGGTAAGGATGTCGAACTGATCAGAGAAGAAAGATCATCAGAAGTAGTTGGGGATCAAGAATCAGATGAGCATATATGTTTTGTGGACACTGACTGTGATAATTTCAGAGTTGTCTCAGATGTTAAAGAAAGTGAGGGGAGAGATGTGTGCATTCAAGAGCTTGACCAATAGGGTCTCTAGACCATGTACTTTGATGGAGCTTGTTCAAAGGAAGGCTCTGGTGCTGGAATTGTATTTCTGTCTCCAACTGGTAAGCTTCTAAAATTTTCATTTTTGCTGAAGTTTGCCTGTACAAATAATATTGCAGAGTATGAGGCTCTATTATTAGAATTGAATGTAGCTTTGAAGCATGGAATCAAGATGATCAAAGTATTTGGGGATTCAGAGTTAGTTGTTTCCTAGGTTAGAGATAAGTATGCGTCAAAAAATAAAAGGTTGAAATAGTATAAACATATTGTTTGGGATACAATTGAATTGTTTGATGCCTTTTCCATAAACTGGATTGAGAGATAAAAAAATCTCAGGGCAAATTTTCTAGCTAATGTAGCCATAAGGCTAGATGATATAACTCTGTCAGATGTAACAAATGTTGAAGTCAAACTTAGACCTGTAGTGCCAGATAATGTATGCAGCTGGCAAGTGTTTGATGATGATAAAGATTTGCTGAGATTTCTACATTGTATTGATGAGTATGAGAACCATGACATAGGTTTTCATAACTTTGTAGAAGTTGTAGATGGGAAAGAAACTCTCGTAGGGAAGGAGGTAATTCAATTCAAGACAAATAAAATCCCTAGAGGGTTGGTTGCTCTAGAGAGAGTTTTTGACAATAGGGACCAATTTGTTACAAAGGCATCTTCAACAAATAAGAATGATTTGGAGGAGATAAACTTGGGGACATTTGATGCTCCCAAAAGGGTAGACATTGGCAAATAGCTCAAGCCACATATCAGAACTATGTTGATCGCATTACCTGAGAAAGTACAAGCATGTTTTTGCTTGGTTGTATGAGGACCTGAAATCTTATAGAGAGGATTTATTCCAGCATGAAATCCCTTTGAAGCCTAAAGCTAAACCATTTAGACAAAAATAGAGACCTATCAACCCAACTTTGGCTCCTAAAATGCAAGAGGAACTTATGAAGCTTAGGGAGGCTAGAATAATCATGCCTATTAGGCACTCAACTTGGGTGTCTAACCTTGTCCCAGTTAGAAAAAAAAATGGTGACATAAGACTTTGTGTGGACTTTAGAAATCTGAATGTATCTTCTTTGAAGGACAATTATCCATTGCCAAACATGGAGGCCATGTTACAGAAGGTGACTGGCTGTGAGCTTCTATCCATGATGGATGGATTTTTAGGGTACAATCAGATGAAAGTGAAAGAATTAGAACAATTTAAGACTACTTTCACCACTCCATGGGGAACCTATGTATATGTGAGGATGCCATTTGGATTGAGAAATGTGGGTGCCACATTTCAAAGGGCAATGGATGTTGCTTTTATAGGATTGATTGACTCAATCTTGGCTGTATATCAACATGACTTGACTGCTTATTCAAAAAAGGAGGAGTAGCAATGTATGCACTTGGAGAAGATTTTTATTAGAGCATTAGAGTATGGCATCTCACTCAACCCAAAGAAATGTGCTTTTGGGGTAGTGGAAGGAAAATTGCTTGGACACATTGTTTCCAAGGATGGAGTCAGGATTGATCCTGAAAGGGTGGCTGCAATTGACAAAATTCAGATCCCTAGAACAGTGAAAGGTGTTCAGTCCTTCTTTCAACAAATTAATTTTGTTAGGAGATTCATTCCTAACTTTGCAGAGACCACAAAAGATATCTCTAAGATGTTGAAGAAAGGTGCAACTGTCAAATGGGAAGATGAAGCAACTAAGTCATTTCAGAATATCAAAGAGGCTATAAAGATGGCTCCTGTGCTAAAATCTCTTGATTTTTCTAAGCCATTTCAGCTGTTCTCATTTGCTTCTTACCATACTATTGCTGCATGCTTACTATAGAAAAATGTAGAAGGTTTTGAACAACCTATAGCTTTCTTTAGCAGGTCATTACAAGCTGTTGAATTGAAGTATGACATCATGGAGAACAGACATATGCACTGGTTAGAGCAGTCAAGAGTTTCAGGCCATATTTAGTGGGCTCTCACATAGTTGCATATGTGCCTCATGCAACAGTCAAAGATATATTTACTCAACAGGAGGTAACTGGAAGAAGATGCAAATGGATAAACAAATTGCAAGCGTTCAACATTGAAATATAGATCACAAAATTGGTAAGAGGACAAGGTTTGGCAAAACTGATGACACGGTCAAATTTAGAGGCGTGCCAAGTGAATGTGGTGCATAATGAAGTTATAAATATGTCACAATCCGAGTGGTACAAGGACATTGTATATTATTTGCAAAATCTAAACTGTCCTACCCACCTCAATGATAATCAGATAAGAACCTTGAAGCTACATGCTATTAAATACATCATTGTTCAAGGAGAGCTGTATTGGAAAAATCCTGATGGTGTATTACTCAAGTGTGTGAATGAGGATCAAGCTAGGGATATTCTAAGTGACATGCGCAATGGAGAGTGTGGTGGACACTATGCTGCCCAGACAACAACCCATAAAATTCTTAGAGCTGGCTATTGGTGGCCAACTCTCTTCTCAGACGCACACAAAATGGTAAGAAAATGTGAGTCTTGCCAAAGGTTCTTAGGAAAACTAAGATATCAAGGTGCATTACCTTAGGACTATAACTGTAGAAGCTCCATTTCAGCAATAGGGGATTGATTTTATAGGGGAAATCTTAGAAAAATCAAGTGGAGGGCACAGTTGGATTCTGGTTGCCACCGATTATTTCACTAAATGGATTGAGGCCATTCCAACTAAAAAAGCTACAAGAAAAGTGGTGATGGATTTTATTCTAGAAAATATTATTATTAGATTTGGAGTACCAGCCAAATTGATCGCAGATAATGCTATGTGCTTCAGGTCTGGTGAGTTTATTGATTTTTGCAGCAATTATGGAATTGATTTGTCTCATACATCACCATATCATCCACAAGGGAATGGTCAGGCAGAGTCAAGCAACAAAAGTCTCATGAAAATCATCAAAAGGACGATAGATAAAAACAAGAGGTCTTGGGATTCAAAGGTAAAGTTGGCATTATGGGCTGACAGGGTGACAGTAAAAAGAGCAACTAGAAGGTCACCTTATGAATTAGTATATGGTGCAGCAGCTAGATTGCCTATGAACAACCTCCTACTAGTTTATAAATTCATCCAAGGGAACGATAAGGAGATTGGAGACCCAATGACTGAAAGGATAAATCAACTAGTTGCACTAGATGAAATAAGAAGGGAAGCACCGAACACAAACATCAAGACACAACAAAAGGTAAAATATATGTTTGATAGAAGGGCTACAGAGAGAAGGTTTTAGATAGGTGATTTGGTCCTTATGTGGAAAGCAAAGAGCCAGGATAAGGGAAAACACCGTAAATTTGAACCCTTATGGATAGGCCCATACCAAATTAGCACCGTTCATGGAGATGATTCTTATTTTCTCTAGGCCCTAAATGGTGAACTACTAGATTTGCCTGTGCATGGTAAATTCCTTAAAGCTTTTTTCTCATAAATGAGTACCTTGTGTGAACATTGTAAACTAGGTGTAAATATTTTGTACATGCCTTGTATAGTCAGTCGTGTTTTGAGTTTTGGGTTTTGTCTGGTCTGCCCTGGAGTAGTCTGATCCTCGCTGCAATCTTGCGTCTGCACGTCCCCAATCGGAGCCCATGTTAGTACTCATTTATGTTTAGGGTTTTAAGCTTGAGCATTTGTAGGTTTTTCCCATTCAAACCCTGAAATTTTTGAGTCTTGGGGTCTTGCATTGTCTTTTCTATTCTGATAGTGACCTTCTGTGGCGGGTTCCCGGTTACAAATTTTCACCCTCATGCTTTAGTGATTCATGGGTTGATCGGCCTCCGTGTAATTTTTTACTTCTTTTTCTTGTCACACTCATGAAAAGTGTTGAGTTTTTGTATATGCAAGTGTAAATGTATGTTGGGTTACTTGCGAAATCTCGATCAGTTTCCAAAAAGGCAAAAAAATTTGAGTTATATGCATTTTTTATGCATATCGGGCTGCATATAGAAAAGGGGAATCTTTCGCAGATTCCTGGGGATATTCTGTAGTTGTATGCATTTCTGAAATGCATATCAGGTTCAAAAGGATGCATGTACATTGGGGGAATCTTTCGCAAGATTCTTGGAATATTCTCTACATGTATATCGGGTTTTCTTGAACAAGTTTTGTTGTATGTCCCAGCATACAAAGGTTATATACAAGAGAAAAGTATGCAATGGTAGAATATACATTGAAGATTCCTTGAAGGTGCCGCTGTTTGTATCAAGCAGGTGAGATGTATGTTTGTTTTGTTGTATGTTCGACATACAACGCCAAGTATACACTGCAGATTTCAAAAGGAGTTCAAAACAGGGCTAAAGGCAGGTCAGGTCCGCAAGTATATGCAAGAGGGAATGAATGTAGGTCTGACATACACTGGGTTTATACAAAGGCAGAAGATGCAATTGGTGGGGACCGCCATAGTTTAATACAGACAGGTTTGTACATGTTCAATATACAAGGGAAGAATGTATATGGAATATTCTGAAAAGATTCCCTGCTTGTATGTTTGTGTTTGTATATTCAGCATACAAACAAAATACACATTCGAATATACAATGAAGGAATATGCATTCCGGACCCGAAGGAGAAGTCAGCTGCAGTGGATAAATTTTTGAGATCCGCCTTGTATGTATAAGGTGCTTGTATATGCTGTTGCATGTACAAAGCGATATGTGCAAAACGGTGATGCATTTCGGACCCGAATGGGATTTCAGCATGCCTTATGAAAGTTTGGGGTCCACCTTGTATATATGAGATGAATGTATGTGCAGATTACATTTAGATATGCAAGGAAAGGAGATGCAAAGCGGACCCGATGGTGATTGTGATTTGCTCTACAACAGTTTGGGGTCCACCTTGTATATGGATCAGTTTTGTATATGCATTTTGCTTATACAAGGGATTTTTGAAGGTGAACAGTGGTGATTGTATATGCATTTGTTTATGCATATACAAGGGCAAAAAGGGGCAAAATGGAGAAGCAAAAAGTCAGTGATAGGAACATGGAGTGCCTATGTGGCATGTAATCATTGGTTCTTGGCTTTTCTGGGGTTTTTGGTGCCGATGATCTCAACGATGGAATCAAGATCAACGGCCAGGTTTTAAAGTTGCAGAGTTGGTCTTCCTTGCTTCCTCAGGCTTATTTTGAGCAGAAAGACTTTGGATGTGCTCATTGTTTCATCTCGCGGGTAGCTAAATCATTAATGGTAGAAGTGTAGAGGCGCGATGGATTGAGTGACAGGGCAACTACCAGTTTTGTGAGGAATGTCCCCAAACAGCAACACAGGGCTCGAGTCTAGCTCCTCCTCGCCATTCCTTCTACCTGCTGCATTAATGTTTTGTGTGCCATTTTGTGGTGCACGGTCTTGCATATTTAGATTTTTGCCTTGTAATTAATGTTGAGTATACAGTCTTGGTATAAAAGCCAAGTTGTGTTACTCATTGTTGTTGTCGAAAACTGGACCTTTTTGGTGCTGTGATCGGATACAATCTTATTGGCAGCTCTATTTTGGGTACTTTGTGATTTTATGAGTTATATGTTGAATGTCTTATATATAAAATTTTTTAGTTTCATGTTGATTTAAATGAGTAATGCTTTATAGCATGTATTTTGTTATTTGTCTCCAAATTGAATGTGTTCTTCTTCTGAATCTGAATATCTAAGGGGTATTAGTGATTATAGAATATGGGTTTGCTATTAAATGCCTTAATCTTTTACTTCTACTCAAGGAGTGGATTAAATGTTCTGGGTTAAGCGTTGAGAAGAATATATTGCAACAAGGATATTTGTAAGTAGAAATAACCAAATACTTTATCTTGGGTATTGTCTGTAAGGCAGACATTACATAATACCCTTGAAATCTGATTGTTGTTTTAGGTCTATGATAAACATTCACATATATATGTCTATTGACTTCGATCCCTGGATAGGCACCGATCTGGTCTTGTATTTTGGTTGCAACCCAAAGTCTCAGTTTTGCATCCAAACACAAAATCAAACTTAAACTTTAAATCAAACCATTAGGACTTTAGAAGTAGTTTTAGGACCAAAATCCTCTATCTCACAACTAAATATAGGCCCAATGCTATCCCCTTTGCACTTATTCCATAGTTTTGGTCTACATAAAAGAGGATTTATCTGTTTTGTATCAACATCCAAGTAAGTTCATGTGCATGTATCATAGGTGTTGAATAGGGAATACCCCCCTTGGTTTTGTAGAGCCTAAAGAAGAAGAGGAGATATTTATAGAGTCTATCTCCTATACTGTTGGCCCCTGGCCCGAGAATCCTATTGATCAATGATGGCTACCTTGTAGGGATAACTAGGAACAAGCATCCAGTCTGGGAAAATAACCAACATATCGCAAATCCTTATATATACTTTATCTCACATAAAGAAGTTCTCCAATGTGACATCACATAAACATGTGATAACAAACCTCAAGACCCTCAATACCAGAGTATAATGAGAATATCCAACAAAGGACACATACATTTTGGAACTCCCATTTCATAGATAATGTCAAATATGAAATCAATTAAGGCATCCAAGGATCCACTAGTAGCACTCACATAGAAGATGTGGCTAAATTATTTATCATATAGTGTTAAATAACACACAAAATGATATGTAAAACCTACAAACTAATATAACTGCAACATAACTCTCACCATAAGTCCATATCTCTCCCAAGTCCTCCACATAATAGAAGATAGACAAACCAACTCCAATGTCATGTGAACACAAACATCCAGGAAGAAGCATTAGACCAACAAGAGAGAACTTGCAAATGAAATCGATGTCCTTATACCAACACCAATGTGCTATAGCTATGAAAAGTATGATCTCCTTCCTAAAACCCCAAATCAAGAAGCCTCCCCAACATCCAACTAATCAAGATGTAAGCCTCTCAAGGGTAAATGCACAAAGATGAGTCCACTTAAGGTGGAAGTTTCAGACTTACAAAAAACCCAAAATCAGGTAAACCAAAAACAAGATCTCGAGCCAGAAACAGGATCTCATTCTAAAACAGGATCTCATTTCAAAATAGGATCCCGTTTTAAAACGAGATCCCGTTTCATAAAAGGTTAAAATATTAACTTTTTATGAAACAAGATCTCGTTTCATAATATTTGAATTTTCGACGCAATTTTTGCAATGGGCTTTGGGTTGGGAAAAAGGCTTGGGAACCTGACCCTTGGCTTTGGACCTGGTTTGACCTGCAACTTGAAGGTCCTATCAATGTCACAACAAAATAGTGACTTTGGGCATATATCTACAGGCCTTTTTTATAGAATTTTTTAACGAAATTAAAACCCATTATAGATGAGATAGTGTAGATTCCAAATATGTAATTTTTTTACAATTGGATTATGTTTTCTATTTTTCAATTAATTTCTGATGAAACAGATCCATAAACTTGAATTATCAGGGTTTTTTAATATTTTAATAACTTTTTATTAAAATATTTTTTTGTAAAAAAAATTGTACAAAAATGTACTTTAGACAATTCTTTTCAATTTCAAAAAAAATTTAAAAAATGTTAAGTTTAGGTCATCTTATGCATGACGTACATGATGATTTTTTAAAAGACCAAAAATGGCCAATAAAAAATTAACAAAAAAAAATTTAATAAAAAATTACAAAAAAATATGGAAAACGTGCTTCAGTGACTTACAAATCTTTTCCCAAAAGGATTTAGAAAAATATGATTATTTAGGTCAAAATATGGATGACGTACACATGCATGGTATAGTAAAAATAAAGTGACTTTTAAATAGTGGTTTTTAGAAATGTCTATTGAAAATCAATTTCTATCATCTGGGCATTGAAAAAAAATTACATATTTGGTAACTAAGACTCCGAGTACTACATTTCATATTTAGTGACTGTTTCCAAGATTCCACCTTTAAGGGCTTCAAATTTTTAGGTCAAATGTGACAAATTCTGAAAATTAGGGAAAACACTTCCACTTTTTGGCCAAAAAGTGGACTCAACTTCTTGCACACACCCTCAAACCAAAGGAAGATCAAACAAAACCTACATTCCCTAAACAAGGAATATGCCCAAAACCACTAACCATCTCCTTTACACACATTGACCTCAAACAACTCAAGATCAAACATAAGGAGATAAAAAATCATAAGAATGCATCTAATCCTCAAAAAAGTCCTCAGAACTAACATCCATGGCTCAAGACTCAAGCATACATGAGAAGATAAGACACAAAGAAAGAATGCATTTGAAAATTAGGTGGGCAATACCTATCAAATCATTCACCGCCGAGAGGACCAAGAGTGGGGAATGAGATTTCTCCTCTAGGATATACCAAGCCTCAACGAGTCTGTCCAAGAACAACCTCCTCAATAGGTGCATGTTGAACTCATGTCCAACCTAGGTGTACGATCCTTGGTCTTCTTACTAAAACCTCATCAAAGAGTAACCATCTCAACACATGATCTTCAAGAACAATATATCTCTACCCTCACCAAACACTCCTAGTATCCATGAGCAGTAACAACCAATCAATCCATACTAAAATCCAAGTACACCATCGCACTATCATGAATCTCCCAAGAAAATAACCAATGTACTCAATACCAAGAGAACCAACTAGACCACTATCAAAGCTCCCACTACATGTATGCATAATCTAGGAACACAACATGACATCATGATCTAACTTCTCCTCAAAGGAAGATAATATATCTTAAAAGAACATATCCAGATCCAAAGAGCACCTGAATCATGCTAAAACTCTAATCTACAATCAAGAGTCCACCATGGCACAATAGTATCCATCCTGTAAACAATGATCAACTATCAAGACTAACAAATCATAACCAACACCTCAACCAATAACTCTAATACTCCTCCATGGTACCAAGATGTCAACATCTCCGAATCACATGAAGATAACTATCTCGTGTCAATAGAACTAAAGATATCAAAGAACTCTCACTCCATAAAAAAAATAGGATCCAAGAGCAACTCCATGACACCAACAACCACAACAGAATATCATCCATCACTAAGTGATGAATCCACATCATTGATAAAGCTTCCATTGAGCTATGATATCAAGCTACACATGGCATCATGATAGTCATCTCATAAATGAGGATCATCCATGGCCCCAACACAATCAAGGAATTCAACTACAACATCAACAACTCCCAAAGGGTAGAGTAAAACCATGATCTCCAAACCAAGAAGATAAACCACCTGTAAACCTGGAATCAATCCAACACCACCAATCAATGTAACTACATAAAAACCATGTTGTGCCAATTTCCCAACCATACAAGGAACCTCCATGACACCATTACCACCACCCAATGTACTTACATCAAACTCCCATCAAGTCTCACACAATTGTATCATATAGTCAACAAGTCTAGGTCCTATAACACAACTATATCAGGTAGTACCATCTCTCTCTATCTCATAATGAAAACCAAACCAATAAACCAAGTGATCAAATGTGGCCAACCAAATAGAACCTATTTCCACACTGAAATATCTATGGGTATAGACAACCCACATCTTATTAATATATGCAACTTGTAAATATAAACAACCTATAACACTAAACAACTCATAGATCTCACAATGTATCATAAATACTCAACCACACATTTATAATCATGTCAACCAAGGATAATCAAAGATAAATATGTAAGTTTTCCATGACTCAAACACCAAATCATCTTTTGATTCAATTTTCCATAAACTCATAAAGTACCATAGTCAAAGAAACCATCAAATAGATCAAACTAAAATGTAAGTAAACAAATCACATAATAACATCTCCAAACCTAATCCATACATAATGCTTAGAAAATTCTTTCCATTGCCAATAAGAAGTCCAAAATCAAACACCATATGCACAAGATATGGCTTGTACAAGCATGAAAAGAAAACCTAGCTTCCAATTGGCATTTTCTATCCAAAACAACAAAATATAGAAAAATATCTAACACCACTATGTAGTACTCAAAAAGAGCTTTAAGTCGACTATAAGAAGTTGAAAATATGACATTCTGGATGAAATTTATACCCCTAAAAAAAATCAGCCCTATTAGGCTTAAAAAATGAACATAGGTGGTGACAGGGCAGTTCTCTAAGTGGTCTGCCATTGGCAGCCTAGCAGTGGTGGCGCTCTGGTGGCTCTGTGTTGGTGGTGCCACCAGATGAGTAGCATAATGGCTGCACATAGACAACACATGGGTGGTGCGCATGGTGGCAGACCTGAGGAAAAATTAATTTTGTTTTAAAAATTTTGAGTTTCAAATTTTAAATGCCCGCGAGGGGATAGACACATGAAGGCCCCGACTGAGGGCTAAGATTAACGCCCCCTGCTAGCCTAGTAACCACTAGAAAGTGTCTAACACCTCTATGGATGATGTACCTTCATGTATGAGTCCAATCAAGGAACACACCATACCTTCCACCATCCTCTCTCTTATACAAACCCTGCAATTGTTGATGTCATTGCAAGCCCTTGTTAGCATAGATTTTTTTAAATATTATTTCTGTCATACCCTACTAGCACTATACTTGCATAGATAGGGTATATTATATAGAATATTCTAGGAATTGTACTATTGATTATGTTCCTTGCAACAACATATGGACTATACGACTGTACAAAATCTATATGACTATATGGATATATTCAATGGAGATTCTACCAAGGCCCTAAAAATGGCCAAAACATTTCTGACCCCAAACATAGTTGAGTTTTATATGGATCCATAGGTTTTTGGGCCTTCTAGACTCAATGGTGAGGTCTATTTTTTCTACGAAGCCTCCAACAAAAGCTCACCCCCAAAACCCTCATAAAAAGAGCCCAAACAAAAAACCCACTTGCCAAACCTCTATCAAACCCTAGATCTACAACAACCCAAGTTTGTAAACACACTTGTAACCTTGAGAATGCCTTCATTCTTTTCTTGCAAAGCCATGGATTCAACTATGCACAAGATCTACTCATAGCAATGGTTACAAATACCTGGGAGATCTCCTCCCATAACCTGGCAACCAAGCTCTTATACCAAATGAAAGGAAATTTTCATCCATAATAGACAATTTCCACATAACCCTATGAGAGATAAATATGCAAAAAAATGATCAAAAATCTATATAAAAAATAATAGACAAACATACCATCAAAAAGATACAAGATGTACCCTGGGAAAACCCTCTACGAGGGAAAAAAACCCAGCCTCCAAAAGCATCCACACCCATTGTATTATCTCATGAACAAAGATTACAATACATAGCCTCCATGAATACTTCTAAATCATCAAGCTCCCTAATTGTAATCCATGTGAACAAGCAAATGAGAATCATGTAACCACACATCCAAATCCATGCTTCATCTCCTCACATATACAACCTACAAGAGAAGCTCAATACAAATGACAAGTCAACCCCAACAACTACTCATGTGCTTTCTTTTATATAAATAATCTTGCACAAAACCACTAAGTGGTATTACATTACCATGTCCCTCAAAACCACGAGCTAATTAAACCATGTTCTCATTTACTTTTTTGGTACTAAGTTTTTCCTTTATGGTACTATGTTTTCCCAATATTAAAAATTTTCCCAATGTACAACACATTAAATAGTTATCCCAATGTTACATACAACTTGCAATTGGCCCCAAGAATGCCTAACCCATTGTGATGTTCACATATCTAACATGCACCACAATTAAATATTAAATTTTACATTGTGTATTATGCAAGGTTATGCAAGGTGTACAACACACCTTTCCCAACAAGTTTTTGGTTTATTCCTATCCTTGCACATCTCCATTCTAAAAATGTATCTGATAGCTCCTAAGTCTTTCATATTAAACTTACTATCCAACTAAGTTTTAAGTTCTTGAATTAATTCTTTATTGTCTCCAATGATAAGCATATCATCAATATATAAAACAACAATCAGAATGTGATCATTTACCCTTTTAAAGTATACACAATGATCAATGCCACTTCTTCTAAAACCCAATCCTAACACATGTGTGTCAAAATTTTGGCTCCACATCCATGTGGATTGCCTTAAGCCATATAGATATCTATTTATCTTAAAAACTAGTTTTTCTTTACCTTTCACTTTGTATCCTTAAAGATGTTCCATGAATATTTCCTCCTCGAGTCTCCATGCAAGAATGTTGTTTTGACATCCATCTACTTAATCTCTAGATCAAGTGCTACTACAATAGATAAAAAAATTCTAATGGAACTTAACTTAGTAACAAGGGAAATATCTCACTAAAGTCTATTCCCTCAACCTAGGAATATCCCTTTGCCACCAACTTGCCTTGTACTACTCAAGTGATCCATCTGCTCTAAATTTCTTCTTAAACACATGTTTGGAGCCTATGGGTTTCCTATCCTCAGGTAGATCAACCAAGCTCCAAGTCTTACACTACTTCAATACCAACATCTCCTCATCCATAAAATTCTTCCAAGACTTATTTCTTTGGAATTTAGAGCCTCTTCCACATATTTTGGTTCACTATCAGTATACATAAGAGCAAATACATAATGAAAATTAGGTGGACTATACATATTAAGTAATCTTTGTTTCCTTGTAGAGATTCTCATAGTTTGTGATGAAGAACTTCTTATCACATCTACACCATGTTCTTCTCTAGAGATACTACTAGATGAGCTTTCTCCATTCTCCTCCACATTGCCTTGTCCACTATTATGTTTAATTTTTGGTATATTTTGTTGCTCCAACTTTATTTCAAAATGCACACTCTCAAGTGTAGTATCCTTTAACTATTCAAGTTGGGATTCTCACCAAGTTTCTTGAATGTAACATTCCTTGTGTAGAGAACATTCAAGGTTACTGGATTCCAAAGCTTGTAGCCTTTAACATTTTCTCCATAACCATTTATAATACACCTTTTCTCTTTGAGATCCATCTTGGATTGTCACTCCTTAGGCACCTAAATAAATGCCTCATAGACAAATACTCACAAGTGTGTCACCACTAGATTTCTTCAAGTCTAGACTTCATGTGGAATCTTATTTTGTAGTGTAAAAATGGGAGACCTATAAATTTTCAAGGAGCATGCAATGCTAACCACCTCTACCCAAAACTCCTATCCTAGCCTTGCACTACTCAAAATACTTCTACCTTGATCTAGTAAAATTTTGTTTAATCTTTCTTCTACCCTATTATACTATGGTGTGTAAGGGGTAGTTATTTACCTCACAATTCCAACATTCTTATAGAATTCATCAAACGTATTAGAGAAAAATTCACCACCATTATCTATCCAAGGTACCTTTATTTTCTAACTAGTCTGATTCTCAATTAGAACCTTAAACTCCTTAAACTTAAGAAATACCTCAAACTTAAGCCTAAGAAAATATATCCAATTATACCTAGAAAAAACATCAGTAAATGAAAAATAATATAGAGACTTACCAGTGGATATGACATCCATAGGACCAAACACAACCTGTACATCACTTCCAAAGTCTCCTCTAGTGCTTCTAGAGTTGAACCACACTCTATTAAGTTTACCAAGCACACAATGCTAACAAAACTCAATACCAACTAGACAATCACCAAGACCTTCCACCATATCCTTATTGACCAAGGTTTTCAAACATTTTTTACTCAAATGACCTAATCAAAAATGCCACAAAAACCCTGATTTAGATGTACTAACATTAGCACAATCAAATAAGGTTGATACATCCATCCTATTTAGAGTGCCATGCAATACTCCTTTTGCAAGAACTAATTACCCCTTACTATCTACAACCTTTCTCATCAAGATTGACATGAATTCCTACATCAACCATTCTTTCCTATATCAACCATTTTAGACAGAGACATAAGGTTTCTTTCCAAAATTGGTATATGGAACACATTAGTGAGTGTAAATACTCTACCATCCATGAAATCAACTTTGATAGTTCCTCTCCTAACAATCTTCAAAGGGTTGTTGTCCCCAATAAACACTTTTGTAGAGTAAAATACTCTACATTTTGTTTTAGTTGCAGTGCATCAGCGTGTATGTGTGGGTTCCAGTTTTACCTCTACGAGTTTCAGTTTTGGCCTTGAAGGTCAGCAAACAAGGGTTTCATTTTTGCCTAAGATTTTGCCTAAGTCTCAGACTATCACAGAAGAGGCCGAGCGTCCATTTACATTAATGTGGAGCACAACAAGTGTCGGCATCTACATTAAGTTTCAAGACCCTTTTAATGTTTCTAAGAGAGTCTAGTGGGTCCCTGTTTCTAAGTTTCTCCCTGCGCAGAAGGCGCCAAGTGGCAGTTTCCGTCAAGTTTTTGAAAGCCCCTTTTAAAGTTTCTCAGTGAGCATGAAACATGCCATGTGTCAGCTGTGGAAGGTTTCAATAAGTTTCTCTAAGTTGTGCAGAAACCGCCATGTGTCCCTTGTAATATCAGTGGAATGTACCATGTGTCATCATCCGCTAGGTTTGCCCTTTTGGTTTCATGGTTAAGTAAAGGATGGAGGTGGGCCCCAGTGAGTTTCAAGTAAGGCAGAAAGCGCCATGTGTCACTATCCGTTGCAAATTTCAAAAGACTCTCTTAATGTTTCTAAAGTAAGGCGAATATTGCCATGTGTCATCTTCTGCAGTACTCTCAAAAGGTTCCTACAGTTTCAAAGAAGATAGCGAAAGCCGCCACGTATCATTTTGTTGCTGTGCGGAAGGTGCCACCTATCCCTATTTCTTTTTTTTTTTAAGCTGCCTAAGCAAGAAGTGCGGTGGGTCCCATCTTTTATAAGTGATTAAAGTTTCAAGGCTTCGGACTGTGACAGATGTCACAGGTGGAACTTTCCTGACTACAAAGACACAGTAAAGTATAGAGATAGTGAATAAAGCCAGGTATATGTTTCAATTGCAGCAGAAGCTGCCAAGTGTTCCTACCTAATTCAAAGAGGAGCGCTACATGTATCTGTTTCGGCCAATGGGCTCGTGCGGAAGGTAACTATTTCAGATCTGAAAGATATCTTCTGTCAGACACTTCCAGTTATCTCCAGTTCGGTTGGGCCGTTGAGATCCGGTTGTTACGAACAATCTAGGGATGTTCTATGCTATAAATATGTAACATTTGTAATGATTCAAAGGAGGGGAGATTCAGATTGGTTGTAAGTTTCCTTTCGAGAGAGTTGTTTCCATCAGAGATTTTAGAGAGAAGTTTTGAAGACTTTTTGCTGTGGCCAGTAATATCATTTGCCTTTGTTTCCGTTTTCTTGATTCAAAAAGTTTATGTAACTATGCATGTATCTGTGCCTTTTATGTGACTGAAAATTAATAAGAAGACTGAGTTCTGTGCCTTTGCTAATATTCTCTGTGTCATTGCAAAATTGTCTAGTTGTGAGCCTTTGATTCTATTGGTTTTATCTGTTACATTGATCATGCATTGTCTGCTCTTTAATGTAACTAAATTTTAAAGATAGCTTCACTGTGCTTAGTGGTAAGGAACAAATCATATTCAGGTGCATCGCCATAGTTAGATTTACTTTCATTATAGCTATAATTCTGTTCAATTCCTACCCTTTTCCCAAAACATATTTGAGATAAAGAAGAGCTAGCTTCTTTAAAATCTGGATGTTGTTTCAGGTCTCAAGTCCCACATTCCTGAAACTTCCCATGTTGGTGTTGGCATCGGCGCAATTTTAAGCATCAACAGTTTTTGGCATGCCCGATGGGACCATTCTTGAAGTTTCTATCAAGACTGTATGAACCAGAGAGCAACAAGGAGTCAGAGCTATGGACATGTAACCAGAGCCCAATCTGCTGCTAACCCAGGTATTCTTTCACCACCACTGGTAGCTAATCTAAGAAGAAGAGTGAATTAGTTTGTAGCAGCACCAAGGGCAAATATGGGAGCACCTGTAGCCCCAAGGAATTATGCAAATTGGAACACTGGCAATCCTCTGATCCTCCCAATACCACCAGCCACTTGGGACCCAATTCCAGCTAATGCTCTGAAGGCTCTGCCCAAGTTCAGTGGGGAAGACTTCAAAACACCTGAAGAACATCTGCAAGATGTTTCTGATGTTTGTGCAGTGCATGTTATCACTCAACAAAATGTGGCTATAAGGCTGTTGGCTACCTCTTTCAAAGGAAAGGCCCTTGACTGGTATAGATCCTTAACCCCTAACACAATATCTACATGGGACCAGCTTGGTGATGCCTTCTTTGATAGATTCAAAGAAAAGGGTGATAAATCTTCTTTGCTACAACAATTGATCACCATCAAAAGGGCACCACAAGAGGCAATGACTGATTTCAATTCAAGATTTCAAAAGACTTGGGATAGAATTCTTGCCACAGCGAGGCCATTACCAGGTAGGGCTATAGTATTCTATCTTAAGGCTCTAAATTTAGATATATTAGTAATGATTCAGTCACTTGGAGGCCAGACCCTACCACAAGCTTATGAGTTGGCAGTCAAGGCGGAGAATAACTTAATAGATGCTGGAAAGTTGCCCCCAAGGCCTCCTATGCCCATGTTCCTAGAGATTAGCTTACCTCTGCCTCAAGAAGTTCCTAATTCCATTACCCCACCAGTGTCTATGTATACATTCCCTCAACAACCTGCTAAAACAATTGCCCCTGTCTAGTCTAATGAGATGGATGATGTCAAAAACATCTTAAGGACATTCTCTAATGAGATAATTAACCTAAAGAGACAGCAAAATCCCTATCCAAAGCCTCCTTACCAAGGCTATCAAGGGAATAGACCTTCCTTTTAGCCAAACCAATACCAAGGCCCTCAGAGGCAGGTGAATTCTCCGCCATCAAACCAATTAGTCACAGTTCCTACCCCTCTATAGGCTGTTCCTCCTAATTCCAACAAAAAAATAGTTCTAGGGAAAAATAATTATGTAGATGGTACCAATGCTTGGTGTTTCCCTTGCAATAACTCTCATATGCCCAGAGATTATCCTAGAGGGAATCTACAGCAAAGAATAACTAAATAGAGAGGATTGGAGGGGCAATTTGCAGCTTCTGACACATCAGTATATCAGTCTCCTAGTCTGCAAAATGTAGTTCTGGTGGCCCAGATGCAAGGAATGTCTTTACAACAAGAAGAGGAAATAGCCCCTGAGCATGCTTTGTTTTCATGGATTGAAGATGAAGAGTCAGTATTCTTGAATGAAGCATCTACTTCCAAGAAGCCACTAATGCAATCAGATTATTATACCAGAGCAAAGAGGAGGATGATGGAACAACCTGAGGTCACAAATAATGAGATTATGGGTCATCAGAACACAGTTTCTAGACAAGAAGTGCCATAGCCAGTGCAGAATCAAATGGTTTCAGGACAAGTTCTTGACAAGTCAAGATACCCTTATTATCCAAAAACCCAAACACTAGGACCTATAAATGTAGTGGATCAGCTGAAGAGGACCCCAGCACATGTGTCAATATGGGACATGCTGGCTATCCCTGAGTAGAAGACACTGTTGCAAGAGGCTCTGCAAGGTCAGGAAGCCCCTAAGCATACTAGAGCTAAAGGAGGATCTGCTGATAAAGAGAAGCTACAGCTCAAAGGTATTGTCCCTCTGCAAACAACAGCTCTGTTGAATAATGCACCTGAGGTAGGTAGATCTAAGCCAGATCCCTTTTATTTAACTCTAATAGTTGGGATGAAACTGTTGCATAATGCGATGATAGACTCTGGGGCTAGTACTATAGTGATGCCAAAGCAAATAGCAGATGCTTTGAAAATAAAATATGAGCCACTTACAAGAGGAGTCATGCAATTAGATGGGAAATCTGTGCAAACAATAGGGAAAATTAAACAACTCCATTGCAATTATACACATGCCCAAATATAATTGTAAATCAAGATGTTGTAGTCATAGATATAACCCCTATATTTGGCCTATGTCTATATAGAGATTTCACAGCTAAGATAGGAGGTTACATGTCACTTGATTGGTCACATCTCATCTTAAGAACCAAATATGGGACAAAAATGAAGATACTGTCTGAACCATTATCAAAAGATCATATCACAAATGAACCAACCCCAAAATTAGAGGCAGCTCATGCTATGCTAAACAAAGATGAAAGAATCTTTGTTGAAGAGATAGGGGACTGGACTGAACATGACCAACAAGAGGAAGAGAATAATCAGTTGTTAACTCTGATGCAAAGTGATCCCTATGGGAATTATGACTCTATTGGTTTAGGCACTTATGTCATATTTGAGGAAGACCAAGAAATCCCAAATGTTTTAAGGAAAGAAACATTCCAGACTCAAGAATCTATAAAAGATTCAGGAATCTGGACCCTAAATTTTGATGGGGCTAGAAGTAAAAATGGAGCTAGAGCAGGAATTTGTCTTACTGCCCCTAATGGTGAGAAGATTTTAAGAGCCATTCGCTTTCATTTTACTTGTACCAATAATGATGCTGAATATGAATCATTAGTGCATGGACTCATATTGGCAAAGAAAAAAGGAGTAAAGAGCCTTATAGTGAAAGGAGATTTTGAACTAGTAGTGAAGCAAATCAGAGAAAAGGCAGTGGCCAAGAATGTAAGAATGAGATCCTATAGGCATAGAATTTGGGACTTAATAGATGGTTTTGAAGCTTTCAATATTGAAGTAGTCCCTAGAGCCTGAAATTCTGAGGCAGATAGAATGGCACAGATTGGTTCACAGTTTGATCCAACAACCAATCTATTAGTCAATAATGAGTTGGTCAAAGTTATAGTAAGGCCAACAATTCTAGACAATGATGAAAATTGGCAAGTCTTTAAAAATGATTTTCAAGTACTCTCATTTTTGCAACAATCAGGAGAATTTGCTGATCAGTTACAACCTAAAATTGAAGAAGCATATGGTGACCAAATTATTCAACTGAAGTCAAACAAGCTTCCTAAAGGACTGATTACCCTAGAAAACTTGTTTGACCCAGAAGATGCTAGCCTAGAAAAGAAGAGGTTTCAAGCAAACAAAGAAGATTACTCTGAAATACAAGTTAGTGAGGGGAGGAAATTGAAGGTTGGGAATTCTGCTACTCAACAAGAAAGAAAGAGGTTAATTGATTTATGTGAGAAATATGATAGGGTCATAGCTTGGACCTATGAAGATCTCCATGGTTATAATAGAGACATTATCCAACACACCATAGAGCTGGCTGAGGGATCTAAACCAGTCAGACAGAAGAAAAGATCAGTGAATCCTAGGATTGAACCTCTCATGGTGGATGAGTTACAGAAGCTTTTAGAATCAAAGATCATTTTTCCAATTAAGCACTCAACCTGGGTATCAAATTTAGTACCAGTGAGGAAAAAGAATGGTGACATAAGGCTCTGTGTAGATTTCAGAGATCTAAATAGGGCATCTTTAAAAGATCACTATCCCCTGCCTTCTATGGAACAAATTTTGCAGACTGTGGCTGGATTAGAGAGATTTTCCTTGTTGGATGGTTTCTCTGGATATAATCAGATTTGGCTGGCTGATGAAGATCAGCATAAGACTGCTTTCACCACAAAATGGGGAACATTTGCATATGCTATGATGCCTTTTGGTCTTTCAAACGTTGGAGCTACATTTCAGAGGGATATGGATGTAGCATTTGGAGAGCTTATAAATAAAATTATTTTGATTTATCTAGACAACCTCATTGTTTTCTCTAAAAGTGCTACAGATCATTTTGACCATCTAGAAGCGATCTTTAAAAAATGCCAAGAGTTTGGAATATCCCTGAATCCTAAGAAATACATCTTTGCAGTACTTTAGGGCAAACTGTTAGGGCATATAGTATCCAAAGAAGGAGTCTCTATAGATCCAGAGAGAGTCATAGCCATAATGAACTTGTCTCTACCAGTAAATAAGAAGGCAGTTCAATCCTTTTTGGGAAAGATAATTTTGTCAATTGTTTCATATCAGACTTTGTAGGCCTAATAAGACCAATGACACTTCTGTTGAAGAAAGACCTGGTGTTCAAGTGGAGTGCAGAAGGGAGACAAGCTTTTGAGGAGGTCAAGAAAGCAATTTCAACAGCCCCAGTACTAAAAAACCCAGACTTCTCTAAGTCTTTCATAATGTATGTCTATGGAGGAGAGTTCAGTGTTGTTGCTGTCCTAACACAGAAAGATGATCAACAAGAAGGAGAGCATCCCATAGCCTTTTTCCCCAAGACTCTTAGGGAGTATGAAGCTAGATACAATTTCATGGAGAAGCAGGCGTATGCTATGGTAAAAGCCCTTAAGAAATTCAGGCATATGGTGGCAGGAAATAAGATTATGATATTAGTGGCTCATCCTAGTGTCAGAGAATATATTATGGAAGGTGAGATCATTGAAAAAAGAGCAAATTGGATAACAAAGATCCTTGAGTATGATGTAGAGGTTAGACCCACTAAGTTGGTCAGGGGCAAGGGATTGTGTCAATACATGGCTCAAGACATGGAGAGAATGATAACTGAAGAAACAACAAAAGAAAATGTATTGAGGATACAAGAGATTGATCAGAATTCCGGGGTTAGAAACAGAATTCAGTTTATGAAACATGGGATTTTCCCAAAAGAACTCTCATGACAAAAGGAGAAACTATAGGCAGCAAGGGGTTCATTTTGTTTTAATTGACCAAGTTCTGTTTAGAAGAAATGCTGATGGCATACTTCTAAGATGTATAGAGAAAGATGAGGCTCAAAGAATACTACATGAAATGCATCATGGAGCCTCAGATGGACACTTTTCTGCAAGAACTACTGCCATAAAGATAACTCAAGTAGGATACTTCTGGCCCACTTTATTTATAGATTGTTATCAACTAGTCAAAGAGTGTCAATCTTGTCAGTTCTATGTAGGAAAAAGATGAAATGCAGCAATGCCCCTTAGTCCCATAATTGTAGATGAACCCTTTGCCCAATGGGGTTTAGATTTCACTGGAATGATCAATCCGGTATCAAGTATGGGACATAAATGGATCCTAACTACAATAGTTTATTTCACCAGATGGAGTGAAGCAGTGCCACTCAAAGAAGCAACAGAAAAGGTGATCCTAGACTTTCTGGAGGGTATTACTGCTCGCTTTGGGCCTCCTCGTACCATGATTTCAGATAATGCTAAGGCATTTCTAGGGGCAAAAATATCTGAGTTTGCATTGTAATATGGAATCTATTTGAAAACTTCTTCAAATTATTATCCTCAGGGTAATGGTCTGGTAGAGTCTACTAACAAGAACCTGATTAGACTCATTAAAATAATAGGGGCTGATCATCATAAAGAGTGGCATAAAGTGCTTAACATCGCACTATGGGCTGACAGAATTACACCTAAGCAAGTAACAAAGATGTCCCCATATGAATTGGTCTATGGTAAGCCAGCAGTAATGCCCCTGAGCCTGGAGATCCCTACTCTGTAGTTGTTGAAATAGATTGAGATTAACGAGAATGGTCCCATGCAGGTCCAACTTACTGAGCTCCTGGAAGTACAAGAAAAAAGGGATAAAGCACATGAGTCATTAATGAAACATCAGAAAATAATTAAAGATTGTTTTGATAAGAAGACTTCAAATCCCCATTTTGAAGTAGGCTCGGTGGTTTTGAAGTGGGACGACAGAGCTGCCAAGCCAGGTCGACACAGTAAATTTGAGTCATTATGGACTGGCCCCTATAAGATTCATTCATGTAAATAGTAAAATTCATTTGAGCTTGAAACAATGGAGGGCGAACCCGAAGAGATTCCTGTGAATGGGATCTACCTGAAACATTTCAATTAAGCAGTGTCTCCTATGTACTATAGTTAGTTAGTTTCCCTTTTTGTTTCTCTGTTTTCTCGCTTTCTTTTCCCACTTTTTCTTTTAATAAGTGTTCTATGAATACGTGGTAGCAACTCAAGTCTCTTCTCTTTTTGGAACTCTCGCATCCACCATTTTCTCTCCAATCCCCAAAATTCCTGAAAGTACCACTTTACGCAGCCACTTTCATGACATGTCTGACACTCTATCCCATATAGATTTCATAAGATACACTAACAATTTTTGGCTTTAATACCATTTATTCAACTTAATGTGTCATCAAATGCCCCAGTATTTAGATTTAAACCTTAAACTGTGTCTCTCATTTGCTTCTGCATCTGCTAAAAAATGCTATCGCCTTCAACTCTATTTCCTAGTAAACCCTGTTTAGCAAAGTGTCTTTTCCGTTGCAAAGTCCCTATCCTTGTTACATCAAGCACACTACCTTATCAACACAGACACAGATATGTCGGAGGCACAGTCGTCTCAACAGGGGCTTGGAATTTACGAGTCCATTGACAAGCTTCTAGGCATCAAATCATATGCCTCAGCGCCTACACAACCATTGAGAACCTATCCAAGGACGAGGGTCCCCGAGGTTGGATATGCAGTGGACCCAGCAAAAGTTAAGGATTTTGCAGACGGTATCTCTGACCCGGCTCTTCAAAAACTTGCCAAAGCTCTTCGTGAAGGGGCACTCCAGAGATGTCTCCAAAAGGTGAAGGCTGGGCAATCAGAAACATTTGGTATGAGGATTTGGACCTCACAATTGGCACAGTTCATTGTCCCAAGCGTACACCTGTGTCCCAACTTAATAGATATGTGCACAAAACTATTCCATGCACCTTCGAGCACCATACAATAGGGTCCATTTATGGTACAAATCACACCTAAAGCTATTATAGACATGTTGGCCCTATATCATGACAAAACGGCCACATTCCCCACCATTGCCAAAATGCAGAAAACTTGGGCCAATGTCAATAATCAGCTGAGGTTTCTCAATTCAAAGTTGTAGCTAGGGGATGAAAATACCCAGATACCAGTGCTACCAATAGGAAGGGGACAATTCACTCAAGCCAACCAGGAAGCATTATCTATGATGGCATTTATCTTCGGGATGAAAGAAGACATTACTATCTATGACTAGCAAATTGCCATTTTGTTCAGATTAAAGACCGTGGACAAATCTCAAGAGTTTCGGCTAGATTTCTCAGAGCAAATCACTTATTCAATGGTCGATCAACTCACCCACTTCAGGTCTAATGGGGTTTTTAGGTATTCTGCTTATTATCTGTTTCACGTTATGCTATATCAAAACCCTAGTATTTTTTCACAATATATGCAGCTAAATATGTATGACCCAAATTTTGATCATAATAGGACTATACCTATGTCTGCATGGACACATGTCTTATCTGAAGCATCAGACCTGTATGAATTTTGGGAACTTTTTGTTGCCCCTGCCTTTTTCCACCTAAGCCCTGAGTCTATAGAAAATAGGTTAACACCAAGTATCAAAGGCTTCATGGCAAATAGCCCTATACCCTGTGACTATTTCTTTGGGTCCCATCACACTATAATTAGGGTTCATGGCTTTAATGAAGAACCAATGCTGCTCCCTAAAATTTTGACCCCTAGGGTAGCGTTTCTGGAGGTCACCCGGCAAG